>APFE030520128.1:111879-189482 GCA_000404065.3 Pinus taeda
TCGGGTGCCACACAAGTTTCAAGTGGGCGACAAAGTCTGGTTGCATTTGCAAAAGGAACGCCTTACCGGAGCCTATCGAAAACTCATACCACTCTGATATGGTCCTTACACCATTACCGAGGTTGTGGGAGACAATGCATTTGAGCTCAGCATTCCCCCATTCCTTGGCCCACACCCAGTGTTCAATGTGGACTGCCTTTGGCCATACTTTCCACCATTACCAGACACATCCGACATTGCAAAATAGCTCACACCCACAGAGTTAAATCCAGATTGCATGGAACAAGCTGCAACTGATTGGATCATGGACACACAGATCAAGCACACTTGCCAACAGAATATCCAACTGTATCAAGTTGTCAAAGCAGGCCAACTCCTTCAACAAGGAAAGTGGCTCACCGGGACCAAGTTCAACAGAGGTTTCCTCATCTCATGGAGGAACTCAACGCAATGGGGACCATTGCTTTCTAAGGGGGGAGAAATGATCCAGGTAGATATTGGTGGCCACCTGCCAAGTCCACTTGGACCCCCGCCATTGTTTCTTTCAACTTTTCAGTTTCCTTAATTGTAGCACAGTTTACTACTTTTAGCAATTTTTCAATCTTGAACTTCTGGAGCTGTTTTGAGGCCCTAAAGACGTTTTTGGGAAAACTAGAAGCAACATGGGTCCATGGACCTATGTTGCTCTTTCCAAAGTTGTAGTTCTCGGATAGATCTTTCTAACGAGATATTGTGCGTGACAAACGAAGATCATATGCCAAAGTTACGACCCTAGGAAGTTGATGTACCAATTTACCCAAACGAGGCCTACAGTTTGGCGTTTCATCTTCTAGGGTTAGGTTTTTGGATCTTTAGGGTTTTCCACTATTTCTCAACAATAAATAGGCTTTCAAGTCTCATTGTAACACAGTTCAAAGGCATGTAGCCGCCACATCTCTTCTCAGAGATAAGCTACCATCGCTCTAGCTGGTTTATTTCCATTGCTGTTTGTAAACATATTTCAGTGTTTTACATTAATGAAATGAAGTATTATTTCCACTGCATCTCTGTGTTTATGGTTATCTCTGTAATTTGTTGCGTTCCTATTTAAATCCAGATCACCTATGCTCCAAGTTTGGTGGGCATCTGCCCAAGTTTCATCCATAAAATATCTTGCCCTAGGCGCTACTCCAATAGGAAAAACCTAATACTTTCTCTCTCACCTTGGGGACTCTTTTGAGGGTTGTATGAGCATAGTATTTGTTGGAATAAATCATAACAAACCCTTTCTCCTCCCTTACCTTGACCTAGTGAGTACCTTGGAAGTATTTCTTCCCATGTTTATTCATAAAACACTAGGTGTAGCGCAAGTATTTCCCAAGTCTCTCAAAAGGAGCAAAGGGCCTTTTAGAAGTATTAAAATATCACAAAGAGCTTCCTTGAGGGATCCTACCTCATCACCTAGAGTCTTGACCTTAGGAATACCTATTATCATCATCATATCTAAAACCCTAAGTCTTGATCTCCTCTTAGGCCTTTCTTGGAGAGCGTTTAGCTTCCTTGAAGCATTTAGCCATTGTTGTGTCTCTCCATGAATGGGATTTGTGGAATCACATTATACCTAAATCATTTATCTATTCATTCTAAGTGATTCCATTCCTACCAAGACTCCTCCCATCATTTAACGTTCGTAAAGAGCAGGGGACTTTGACTGAGGTGACAATGGGTCATTGTCCCATTGTTGTCACTTAGTCTAGTAGTTTTCCCATAGTTTTCCCTTCCTTAGGGCCCTGCTAGATTGTGTGGTAATAGTAACAATCCAAGTTGAAGAGAAGGGAACAAGTGTTGATCTAGATAATATCACAATTCAGAAGGATTCCAGTCCAATTGAAGTGAAAACATACTCGGATCAACCAAGAAACACCGGTGCATGAAGGAAATCATATACCTAAAGTAAATCAAGCAATCACCACAAGCATGATAAGGGAAAATCAGGTCATAAGAACTCCTTATCAACATCCAGACCATAAAAGCAGACATCTCAAACAGTGAGCATATCAATAACACTCAGGATAGAAACAACTAAGTTATCTTCCAAAGAACACTAATACCAATACCATCAAGTTTCATGATAACAATTAATCTTGGGAAGCCTATAAGTGCAAGGTTCCATAGGAAATCAAATTAGGATGGTTAGATCATGTTATAGTTCTACAATTATGTAATGCTTAGAAGTTTGTGTCATCTAGTGTTATCAACCTTGACAACATCAAAAAACCAGAATTAGGAAAAGTTATTATAAATGAAAGTAAAAGACATAAATCCTTTTCACCAATATGATTTGTGGACAAAGCATTTCTAAAAGGGAAGGCAATGTTATGAATATAAATATGTAAAATAATATAATTAAATAATTATTTATTTATTTTTTTACCATGGTGAATCAAGAACTCATTGGAATAATTTGGGCGATGCCCAAGATCAAACCTAGCGGCTACCACTATAACACCAAGACTATATCCAACAGCTCATAAGCTAGATATACCAAGAATTTATGACTTAGCAAGGGCCGAGACTCCACGAGGGTGGGGTAGCCTACTCCTTGGACCTTATCACAACAGGCCAAAGATGTCCCCTCATGGAATTTGAAACCTGGTGGAGAGGATAGCATTCCATTGTGCCAACCACTCAGTAGCCCCACAAGGAGGTCATAATTAAATAATAATAATTAGTATAATGAAAGGGCATGTCTTAGAGGACATAACTAGTCATGAAAAGGCATCCGGCCTAGGTATATATATGGGGTCGCCATTGTATTCCATCATATCATATTCTCATACATTATTCAATATATAATTATTTATCTTAAATGGATACTTTTATATTCTAAGTATTTTGGTTATTCTATTTGTATGCTAGTTTTGGTTGTCATGGACACAATAGAGCATTGATATAGCAAATTATCTTGGGGAGGGTATTGTGATTGGAAGAATTTTCTATTGGATGATAGTTGTGATTCTATGGTGATTTTGTGCAAATTTATTGTAAGTACCTTCTTCCATTTTGTAATTGTTGTAGAATTAGGATTTCACTGAAATTTTCACCATATGCGTTGAATATTTTATGGCTCTAAAATCTCCTATTGCAAAATTATCATCTAGCCGCAAGGACAGATTTAGTAATGCTAACCTTAAGGATACTCCCCTTGTGCCAGAGAACCAGCCTAAAGAGAGAGAGGGAGCTACTGTAGTGACAGTGGATAACCCTTCCTAGTTCCCTCTAAGATTTCACTCATTATTAGGGCTTTATAACTTAAGTACAATTTTGGGTGGCAACATAACTATTAAATTAATTTTCATGTTTGTATATGGGAGTATTACATCTGTGTTTAAATTTTAGAGTACACAAGAAGAAACCCACAAATAAGTCATCCTACAAAAGCCAGGTAATCTACCTGAATGTAATGCTCACCAAAACCATCACGCTCTGCTTTTCCCATGTCCCCATATGTAATAAATGTCAGCTCATTTGAACCAACTGCTGGAGGTGTAGAAAAATTGGTTGCAGTACTCCATCCGACTTCATCACTGTTAAACAAGTTAAACCAAATGACTAAAGTTGGTAACTTGCCACTGACATCATCCTTTTAGTAGTGGATATTATTATTCCTAAGCCTTCGCCAAACTTCTATACTTCAGCAAGCAAAGAAGGATAGTTCATTCAAATAGAATTTACTTTAAAATGGCTGTCAACACCAGGGGAAAACTAATTTCTTGAGAGTAACCTGCCATATTTGTATGGATAGGATTTTGAAGGCAAAAGACCATCCAGCAATGCAGTATGGATGAACCCTGGATTATGCCAGCCAAAATTGACTGCTGGATTGACAAATGAACCTGTTAAAACAAGCATTATCCATTATCAGAAGCACTATTCACCAAAATATTTTTGCTAAAATACAAGGAGTTCACTGTTTTAAAGGTTGTGAACAAATGCTCTAAGGGAAATCATTGTAGGCACATGAATTATGATAATACAGTTTGCAGGCTTCCTTGAATATCTCACATACAAAGTCAAATCTCAACATCATAATACCTACCACACAAATCATTTGGAGTAAAAGTTGCTACAGCCGACAATGCCAGCTTTCCATCTCCATAGTGTACATATTGAGGCTTGCCATCACCACTGATCCAAGTCAATCTCATCTGCGTGAGAATGGACTAGTCAAGAATCAGAACTAAAATTGGAAACATTAAGGAGTTAAGTTTGCAATTCAGAATATTATAGGATGAATTAGAAAGAAAATAAGAAGATAGTCACGGAATTTTACATTGCACTAATTTTCCTGTTAAAATAGTGCATAATAGCCTAGTATGGAATAAAAATGGAAGAGTAAAACTATGAAAAAAAATTCTTCTAATCAACCATAAAATGTTACAATCTACTATAGTGAATATTCTATCCCATCAAGAAAAAACAGCCATTCCGTGTTTTCAATTCCTTTACCTAACTTAAGAATTCCATGAACAGATGGATGTTAGCATACAACCAATTCACGGACCGCTCAGGAATCTATTTAATTTGCATTTGTTCAAATTTTTTAAACAGAAATTAGCTGTTTTTTGGCCAACTCGCAGCAGTGAGTGACCTTGAATTCCAAGGCCATACATGAAAATGGTACTTCACGCGACTTGTAAAACTAGTGTCAATTATATGTTGAATAAAATGTTGCTCATGTTTCCTTTCATTGGAAAATAAAATGCTACTACTTAAACATGCAGGGACAACTGAAACCATAATCTCAACTATTTTCATCCCTACAATCAAAATAAGAGTAAATTTTCTAAAATCAATAAGCCATTCTTTCTCAGCAAAAATATGATAAACAGAGACCTTTTTGGCATTTAATTTTACGTCTGTCTTTGTAACGATTTCAGTTTTTTCCCAATCTGACAATTTGTGTATAGGACTAAGTAGCTCCTTTTCTTTACAGTCGGATCATGCAAAAAATAACATATTCTTTAGTGTCTGCTCAATATTTGTACTTCACCTCATCTTTATAATCACACTACATCTAGATCTGCAATTTCCATTTCAAAACCAGTATCATAGCAATTTACAAGAATTTGTTGTTCTAGCTAGTTTGAGTCAACATCTTGAAGGTGCTAACCATAGTTTTTAAAACTGGAAGCAGGTTTTGAACCATAACCTGGATTCGAACGGGATCGAACCAGATTTGAAAAAAATAGATAAAACAATTATTTTTAATGAAAAAAATATTTTTAAGATTTCAAACCACGATTCCAGACCATTAAAGACAAAATATACAATATTTGTTCATCTATATACCATTTAAGGGTGAATATACCAAAATGGCACCAAATGAAATACATATCAATAACAAAATACACAATCAATGAGGCTCTAAATGGTCTCTAGAGTCCAAAAACAATGCTACAAGCTATTGAGACTCTAGCCTACTACAAATCACTAATCAACATGATCACTCATCAAACTCACCATTGATTAACCACTACCAGAAATGAGACCGTCAACAAGAGCTACGTAAACATCATCTAGCTCAAAGTCTTCAAACTTGCATTCCTCAACCTTTTAATATGGGAAAAAATTTAAAATCTTAACATGCCTAACTGGTGATTTTGGTTTGAGTGAAGAATTCAACTCCTCAACCTTCTAATATGGTGGAAAAAGCTTACATGTCTAACCAATTATTTAGGTTTGAGTGAAGTGTACATTTTTGTTAAGGCCATGACAGAAGAGTTCAATAATCAATACCAAAAACATCAGAGGAGTTCAACAATCAATACCACCAACATAAAGGTGCATAAAGGGCTTCATGCTTTTGATTAAATGGCAATCTCATACCCTCATACATGATAGAATTCAATGAAAATGTTGTAATCCTATGAATCCTAAAATTCTAAAAACTATTGAGTCCACTGAATTTGGAGTGGGATATAAAATTCTACTTTCAACATATATGTACAATAAGGTTGGAACCACTTTTAAACATCCTGAAACAATTAATGGTAATGTTAAAATTTCAATAAAAACTATTTACTTTAAGTATTTAACATTACCATTGATTGCTAACATTGTTAGGGTTGAGTTAGTTTTTTACTTTAGGTTTAGGGTTTAGGGTTTAGGAGGGAGAGGGCTTGTTTTATAGCCACGGGGGGTTGTTTGGGAAGGAAACAGCCCCTATTTCCCTCCAAAACCACCTAAAAAACTGCCACCATGGATCCTAGACTCCCCCCACACATGTGAGATCTAACCGGCCCAATTTGGAGCAAAATTCACTAGTTTGGGCCAGTTGGTACCGGTTTGGTGGGTAACCAGTTGATTTGGTACCTAACCAATAACAACTAGCTCCAAATTGGTTTGTTCTCCCAGGTCATTGGTTGAAGGTTGTTGACCGGCTGGTTTGATCAGTCACCAATCCAAACCGGTTGGTTTTTAAAACTCTGGTGCTAATTGTTACGCTTCATATGACATGAGGTTTCACTAGTTATTTTCATCACAACGGATGGGTTTGCGGCATGGTACATATGGACTTTTAACATATGGGTTTTATGAGATGCTATCATGGAGGAGACTCATTTTCTCATTGATGGATTGTTGTGATCATAGCTCATTTATTGATTTTCATCATGTTGCATGATTGAATGATGGATCATCCTCTCGGCATATGTTCTAATGGTTATGGAGCATGTTGCCTCATCACGGTGATACATGTTCATTTAAAGGATTCTACACATTTGTTAATGTACGATGTGTTAGTATTCTACATAATGTGTTGGTCAATAATTGTCATTGATGAAATATAAGCTCTCTTGATGGATGTTGCACTATTGGAGGATTATGATTGACGACATACCTGATGACATATATTATCGTGTGACTTTAATCTTTTTATATTAAACCAAAGCTAAATCGGGCCTTTGAATAATAATCCATTGTCAGAGTAATAAACTTTGGAAACCTTTTAACCAAAGTTCACAAATGAAAATATAACAACGCATATAATAAAACCCTATCGGAGAAATATCATATCGATGTTTTTATTGTGTCACCACTCAAATCCTCCGATCACCGATATGCGATTTCATATAACCTCTGATTTGCTCTGATTTCTGATATGCGGACCCGACTTGATTTAAGTAAACAATTTAATTATCAAATCGCAAGTGCCACTTTATCACGATTTCATATATCCTCTTATTTGCTCTGATTTCCAATATGCAGACCCGACTTGATTTAAGTTAACGATTCAATTATCAAATCGCATCTACCACTTTATCGGAACTTATGAAATGGCACCTCCGATAAGACCTAATCTTCGATTACCGATATGGTTGAAAGTTATATATCTTATTTTTGACATCTAGTCGACCTATACCTTGTCCCTCATATCGGCCTCCCTCCATGGTCACGTCCCTTCATTTTTCATAACAAAATGTGTATAAATAAACATCGCAGAACTTCCATTCACCTCGTCCTTTCGGTCATCCAATACAGTGAAGAACAATACAGTTCACAACTCGTGAACTTGAAGAGAGGAAGCATAAAACTTGAGGAGAAAGGGTCTACGAATAAATGTTTTTGGGTTATATCGGATAATTGACAACTCCAGGCAGCTATAATATTGATCTTTTTCACTATAATAGACCTCAGATCCACTGTAAACAACTCGGACCTGTATTCGCTTGCTCGGATTACCCTCGGACCTGTTTACACAATGCACTCTCCACAGCACTGTTGACTCGGACCTAGAGTATTGTTGTGCCTCAAATGATCTTCGGACTGTGGACCTTCTAAGACTTCGGACCTATGCTATCCTTTTTCGATGGCTCACTGTGACTACTTGACCCACTGTAACATACTTCAGTGTTGTGGATTATCTTTGTTGCTCGAACCTTCTACGACTACCCTCGAATCTGTGAAGCATTGTTGTGGCATGAACCTTTTGAGGTCATCCTCGGACTGTGGATTTTCGTTGTGGATCATACCTTCTATCACTCTTGAAACTGTGCACCTCTGTTGTGGCTCAGGTATAAAGGACTGTCTAAGGCTCAAGTACATTAAGATTTTCAGTGGAGGAATAGATACAACACCTTGAAGATTCAGTGGCTTCCTATTAGAGCAGTGGTGGTGGCATCATCAAGGCATATGCAGTCAGTGGTGGAGATCTAAAGATTAAACAACATTGGACACTCAAGCACTAATTATTTTTGGAGCTAATTAAAGCATTGAACAGTGCAAAATCTTGTTGAAGATACTCAAGTAAGTCCATTGCTCATTTTTATTAGAGAAGACTGAAGGGTTGGTGCCCTAGAGGTTGGAGCCTCTAAAAACAGGGCTGGAGCCTTGAGAAGGATAGGGTTCGAGCCTCACAAATCAAAGTTGGTGCTTGGCAACAGGTTGGAGCCTGGAAGATTGAAGGGTTGGTGCCCTCAAACATCATTGTACTCAAATTTTTGTAAAAGAGGATTGGTGTACTCACTTGTTTATAATAAACTCATTATTATTTACTTTTTCTAATTATCATTGCAAAGAATCTTAACTGGTAATCTTAACAATTGGAAAGAAATAATGATTCACCCCCCTCTCAGTATTTCCAACACAGCGTTGCGGGAAACGCCCCCCACCCTCGAGATCAAAATTCGGATTCGCAACCTGTACGAATCCATGGGTGATCCAGCCCCGAAACCACGAATCAGGCCCAAAAAACGATTCCTGGTCTGTGGGAACCGTCCGGCCCGATCCGTGGTTCTGTAAGTCCGAGCTGCGACTCCAGGGCTAGATCACCCGTGGATCTGCCACCGATCAGGGCCAACTCCAGGCATATCCCGAGCAGTTTCGAGGCTTGCCGACCGGTTCTGCGGGGCGGACCCACTATATTCATTTTTTTTGTTGCTTAATTGTGGTTAGGGGTGGGTTTAGCTTGGCTTAGGGAAAAGAATGAGAGTATAAAACACCTTTTCTCCTCTCATTTTCTCACTCTTGTATTTTTGGAGAGCTTGGAGAAGAGAAGAGAAGAGAACTTGGAGAAGAGAGTTTGGAGGAGTGAAGAAGGAGAAGCTAGGAGCAGGGAAGAAGGAGGAGCTTGGAGGAGTAAAGAAGGGCTTCCATCTACAAGAGTTAAAGAGGTAAGTGAAAAACCCAACTCCCTCATTTTTCTGTCATTGTTTTTTGTATTTTTTCTCCTCCCTCTCCTACTCTTTCCCATTCTTTCTTCTTACTAATTTAATTGCAAGTTGTCCACCACCTATATTCATATTCCAAGATGGTGTCCTTTTGGCTTCTATGTATCATTCCACTTTTGGTTTTCATGATGGCAAAGGGGGGTAGGAATAGAAGGGAAGAAGAACAAGAGGATAGTGGTCCCCATATGAGTGACCCAATGTATGATGAGGAGGAAGGGGATGAACTTGAAGAGAACATTGAAACACTAGAGGGGAAAGTTGCATCAACACCTTTGTGGAACTATGTGACCAAACTTGAAGGGGGGAAATTGTTGAATTTTCTAAGTCTATCCGTTAGAAAATTAATTTGTATTCTGCTGGTTTATTTCTTCTACTTGTTTAAATTCGAACAAGTTATTTAATACATTTAAATACCGAAATAAACACAATACAGTCACAACATATACAGATCATCAACTGAAAGAAAACAAGCACACAAGTGACACCGTTATTTTTGGACAAATGTCCTCGGAAAATCCCAATGCGAGAAAATCGGTGCAACTATTTAGAGGGTTATATTATTATGCAATCTATCTAAGTACCAGTGGGTGCCTAACCAGCTCACCTGACAGAGAAAAATACACGGCAGCAATACCTCTATATCCGGAAACAAGTATTCAGAAAACCTGTCCCAAAAAACCCTCTCTGGCACAACTGAAGCTCAGCACTGGCCCTTCTAGCCTCTATGTCAGCCTTCTGCTGACTCGCGTCAACCCCAGGACCCTCTACGTCAGCCCTCTAAGGCACTACGTAGCCTCTGGGACCCTTTGCGTCACTCCCTCTACCCTCTGCGTGGATGACACAGTCCCTCTAGGCTCTGCGTAGCCTGGACTGGTTGTTGCTCTCGCTCTCTCTGCTTCTGCGTTGGTCTCTCAGTATTGTCCATGCCTCTCTGCCTCATACTCACTGCCCCTTGTTGTTGATCATTGATTCAATCTTTGCTTAGCAACCCCACTCTAGCAAAATGAATGACCGATCACTCTGGTGTGTTCTCCAACTAACCCTCAAGCCTCCTCTTATACTTTTCTCGTTTGTTCATCAACGGCCGAGATTAAATCTCTAATCAACGGCTAAGATTAGATTTGGCTTGATCCATGACTTTTTGACCCTTCTAACCCAGTTTTATATTAATATCCATTAATATTTATTTTTCCTAAGTTTAGACTTGGAACTCCATTAAAAATATTAATTATTTTAATATCTCCCAAACCGGGTACAATCTGTCCAAACCATTTCTGGGTCTTAGAGATCTCATGTGCCTTAGCCTCTCCACCAATTTTCATGGCTAGAGCACATCCGATGCTACCCCAAATCAACACTCCCTCTTAGCGAGGATTGTGCTCTAGTAATACTCCACACTGAGCATTACCCTGATTATCTGGCTCCGGTCCCTGTGCTGATGCTAGGCATCCCCGCCCAACATCCTCTGCACTGTTGCATCCTGTGCTGCTGACCATGGTCCTACCACTGCCACTGTTGCATCCGTACGGCAACTCCCTCTGCATCCGTACTGTTGTTGGTCCATACTCCTAACGCTGCATCTGCACTGCATCCCCTTCTCATCATGTTGCATCGTGCTACTACACTGCAACTCAGTTACTGAGAAGTAAGTAACTGATCCACCCAACATTTTGACATCCCTATCAAGCTAGAAACACTCCTGATGCTAAAGCTTCCTCTGTCGCTGACAAGTGCTCCCTCTACTTTGCGTTGCTGCAACAACTCCCTGCATATCGCCCGTTGCAGACCTCTTTGTGCCATCCTGCACTGGTGCAACACTCTCGTGCCTCTCGCACTGTTGCAGCCTGCTAGCCTCACATTGTCCAGGACTCCTGCTCTGTAGCACTCTCTGTCACTTCATCCACATCCGTCTCTACCTACATCCGCCAATCCTGCTACTCCTCTTCGGAGCTCCGGTAGCAAGGTATAATCCAAGAGGTTGGGTACCTCAAGGATCCTGCCCCTCATTGCCTATAGTCCTCCTGACTACAGCTCGATGTCTCCCCACTTCTTCTCAAGTAGCACATGAGCACTCATGGCACAATCGTCATTATCCTCGACCTCCTTCTCCGCCTTTGTTGGCACTGCCTTCGAGTCCGAAGCCTCTCCCTTACTCTTCTTCCTAGGACACTGGTTTGCAAAATGACCCAGTGCCCCAGTAGGGAAGCACTAGACCTTGGAGAGGTCCTTCTTCTTCCTCTTCTCCTACTTTCCTGTAGATGCTAGAGCCGCATCCTCTTCCTCTTCCCTCTTCCTCTTCCTTCTTGATCTTGACCACTTTCCCGCTACTCCTCGCCTTGCTCAACCGCCTGATCTCCTCTTGGCGAAGAGCCGCCCACAGTTCTTCCCAATCTAGAAGACTCGCCCTGCCCAGTATGCTTTGGAAAAATGTCTCCCACTCCTCGGAGACTGCGTTAAGTGCGATCCTCACCAACATCTCCTCATCAGGTGTGGCTCCTATGGAAGTTAGCTGGTCCCGAATCTCCTTCAATCGATCGAGGAAGTGATCTATCTGCTCCCCCTTCTGCATCTGGTATGACCTCAGCTGATTCTCAAGTAACATCTTCCTCTGCACGGAAGTATGCTAGTACAATTTCTTTAGGGCTTCCCACATCTCATTTGTCGTTTCCTTCTCAGCAATATGTTGGACCACATGATCCTTGACCCCATCAAGGATGATGCACTTAGCCCTGGCCATTGCCTCCTCGTACTTCTCATTTTCAGCTGGATCAACTAGGATCGCCACTACTTTGAAGGCGAAGGCCTTGATGCGATATTTGTCTAGAATGGACAAGATCCTGGCCTTCCAGACCACAAAGTTCGACGCTCTGTCCAGCCTATCCTAATCCCTCAGCCCACTCACGACCATCTGTGCTCCTTTGTTGACTCCTTCGAGTCTCTCTACTTCCCTCCTAGAAGTCTTCTATTCGACTCCTGCTGAATCTCTCTACTTCCCGTCTGGAAGTTCTCTTCTAGACTCCCTTTGAGTCCCAATTGTTGATTTGGGATAGCATCGGATGTGCTCTAGCCACGAAATTTGGTGGAGAGGTTGGGGCACATGAGATCTCCGATACCCAGAAAGGGTTTGGACAGATTCTAAACAGTTCAGGAGATATTAAAATAATTAATATTTTTAATGTAGTCCTTAAGTATAAACATAGGGAAAACAAAATATTAATGTGTATTAATATGAAATTGTGTTAGAATGGTCCAAAAGACATGGATCAAGCCAGATCTAATCTTAGTCGTTGATTAGGGACTTAATCTCAGCCGTTGAATTGTTAACAAGAAAAGTATAAGAGGAGACTTGAGGGTCACTTGGAGAAGACACTGAGGGAGACCAGTCAGTTCAATTTCTGGAGCGGGGTTAGCTGAGAAATTGAACCAGTGATCTGGAGAGCAGTTAGGAGGCAACAAGTACGGAACAGAGAGACGGGAGATCAACGCAGAGGCTATAGGATTGACGCAGAAAGCCAAAGAGGCTGCGCAGAGCCTCGTAGGTTGACGCAGAGGTCAGTAGGGCCTACGCCGGGTTCAGTAGAAGTGCTGGAGAATTTGTCTATTTGTGGGTAAGCCAGTTTGGCACCCTGTTGTACTAGAAAATTGCTGAATAATAAAATCCTCCCTTGTTGCACCAGTTTTCCCACATTGAGTTTTCCCGGGGACATTAGCCCAAAATAATTGTGTCAATGTGTTGATTCTTGTGCATATGTTTGTTTCTGTATTACGGTGTGATATCTGCAGCAGTGTTTATTTTAATGTTTGTTGAAGTAATTTCATGAATAACTTATGGTGAAATAAGTAGGAAAAGTAAATCAGTTGCTGCAGTGATAGAATTTTCACATGGTATCAGAGGAAGTAATCAGAGACAGAAAGGGAAAATCAGTTATGGATCAAGACCACGATGCAGAGGCATCTACCTCAAGGGACTCACGTAGATTTTCAGAAGATTGCACAAGAGAAAGAGATTTTGATTTCTCTATGTTGGCTTCCAGGTTGGAAGAAGAAGTAGCATGCATGACTAGTGTTGCATCATCAGAAGTATGGTATATAGACAATGGAGCCTTGTGGCATATGACGAGAATCAGGGAGTGTTTCTTAGAATATCGAGAAGAGAAGATGAACTTTCAGATCACCATGGGGAACAAGGCAAAGTGTACTCCAGTAGGAAAGGGTACCATAATTTTTCAGACAGAATCGGAAGAGTGATTCCGTGCCACAAATGTGCTACATGTACCAAGATTGGGGATGAACTTACTTTCCGTGTCACAACTACAAGGCAAGGGCTATGACGTCTACTTCATCAAGGAAAAGGTATACGTCAAACACCCAAGCTAGAAAAAGAAAGTGCAGATCGGGATCAAAAGTAATCGGTTGTACAGATTACAACTAGAATCTCCAATGGCACTAATAGGTAGTCATGGGGACAAGGACTTGAACGAACTATGGCACAGAAGGATCGGTCACTTGCACCATGGAGCTCTAAGAATTCTCAGGAGCACTGTAACAGGAGTTTTGGATCTAAGTACAGAACAAAATGATGTATGCAGGGGATGTGCTCTAGGGAAGTAAGCCAAGGTGGCATTTCCTAGAAGCAAACACAGGGCCAAGAGTGTACTAGGATTGATACACTCAGATATCTGCGGACCTATGTCCGTCAAAGCTCTCAGCGGTGCCAAGTATTTCCTTACCTTCATTGATGACCACTCGACGAAAACTTGGATCTATTTTCTGAAAACCAAGGATGAGGTTTTCGGTCGATTCAAGGAGTTCAAGGCTCTAGTGGAGAGTCTAACTCGTAAGAAAATAAAAGTTTTGCACGCAGATAATGGTGGAGAGTCTGTCGATAAGGACTTCACTGATTATTGTGCTAAGGAGGGTATCAAAAGAGAGTGGACAACTCCCTACAATCGTGAGCAGAATGGGGTGGCAAACAGGAAAAACAGAACCATTGTAAAAGCAGCTAGGGCCATGTTGTATGATCAAGATATGCCAAAATTCTTGTGGGCGGAAGCATGCAACACAGTTGTCTATGTTCAGAACAGGACTCCTCATCAGGCATTGGGCAAGATTACTCCAGAGAAAGTCTTCACTGGGAAGACGCCTGAAGTCAGTCATTCCAGGATATTTGGGAGTTTAGCATATTGTCACATACCCGAAGAAAAGAGGAAGAAGCTGGATTAGACTGCAGAAAACGGATATCTGGTGGGATATAGAGAGAATGCTAAGGCATACAGAATCTATCTTCCAAGGAGCAGGAAGGTAGTAGTGTTGTACCTCTGAGATAGTAGTAGGTTAGCTACCAATGCCAGAGCATTTAAAATAATTGTTTTGGGCTTTTGGTTTTAGTTTTGGAAGACCAATGAATGAAGACAGATGTAGAATTGAAGTAATTAATCCTTTGGGTTATATTAATATCTCAACAAAGGGCTGCTATAAAGCTTTACACAGTGATATAGGTCAAAATAGTGGTGAGAAGGAGACAGCAAAAAATATGATTATCACAGTTTCCAGACTGTAAAACAGAACAATCATAAGTAAGAAAACCTTCTAAACTACATTCCAAAGGTTCAAGGCAGCATAGTTAAGCTTACACAAGATGCTGATGATTTATTGATTAGAGGAGATTAGCTAAACAGACAGTTCATTAATCCATTCTCTTAATAGATGATCACTTCAGGAGCTTATAGGAATAAATTGAGACACAATTCTTCCTACCTAGATATCTCTATAAGTCATAAGCATATGAAGAAAAACATAATGATTGATAACTAGAAAAACTTACAGGATAACACAAATTGTGTAGAACCAAATTCAAATTCCTCTCCTTTGTATTAAGGTTCCAGAAAAACTGAGTACATCAAGTGTCTAGAAATGCTTCCTTCAAAGGTGGCTTCCAGGTTCAAAGTAGAATGAACAGTCACAACTTAACAAGCAATGAACAATAAGTCTTGAACTTCAAACCTATAACAACTCAAAAAGAGAGTTATTTATACAATAATAAAACTACGAAAATCCCTAAAACTGATTAAGATTTATTCTAGGAAAGGAAAAGATCTTCATGCAAGAAGATAGGAGCAGCTATTGAACTACTTCTTGTTGTCCCTTTTATTCAGGTTGTGCTGGCTTTGTTATTTGATATTTTGCCGTTTAAGCTGCTAAATTGTCTGAATCCTTTGCGCTAGTTGATTCCTTCATTTTGATCTTTCATCTGATACTCTTTAAACTCTGTGAATATCCTTTAACCCTGCAGAGCAACCTTTACTGTGTTCTTTCACCTTTACTGTGCATTTTAGGTTTTTACTGTGTTTTTCAACAGTAAATCACTTTAGATTTTATGTTACATGGTAAAGTAAATTGATATGATCTTCATGTTTGTCTTCCCACTGTACGCAGGCTTTTTCTTTGTAAGTCTGGAACAGTAGTCTTTACCTGCAAAACACAGAAACTGTTAAGAAAAACAAGGGTGACAGAGAAGGTCTTCAATGGCTTTATAGAGCTTGAAAGGACATTGGAAGGAGTCCAGAGCGTATTGGAAGGTAAAATGATGGTTTTATGGGTCGCAGAGGCTTATGGAGGCTTTGTTGTGTAAAACAGGCAAAACAGAGCAAAATGGCATTTAAACGAAAAAACAATCTTCTATTTGAATTATGGCGCAAAATGAACAGTGGCTATTTTGTCGTTATGCGGGAGGCGGTTTTGATCGCGCCGCTTTTGAAGCATGGGCGGTTTTAGGAAGGGTTCACCCGATATGGTTTAAACCCTGACACATAGCAAAGGAGGGCGGTGGAATACCGCTTTTCGGGTGGGTAATGCCCGTACAGAGAGTCAACCCGAAATTTGCCGAGGGCCGTTGGATTTGGATGTATGTGATCGGACGGTGGTTGAGCGAAAGAGCAGTACGGAGGGGCTCAACGATCAATTATGGCAGCAATAGCTTTATTATGGGTAAAAACTGGATTTAGCGGTTGTTGACCCTGCCGCCTGCACCTACCTACAAGTCAGTGAGAAAAGCCTTCAACCCCACAAGGTGTGGTTGGTGGCAGGGTATTCAAAGAAGGGGTTGTCACACTAATCCCAACTCTCTCCGTTTGAGCTATCTCCTAGGTTAGCTAAGGGGGGTGGTCCCTAATGAAAGGTTAAGCTAAAAACAAAGATGTGAGTTTCTAGGAGAATTGTTAGAGTTAAATAGATTATTTATCTAAGATTTATAAGCAAAACCTGCTATGAGCAATAGCCATTAACACATAAGATAAGCATGAAACACATAAACAACCAGTGCCTTCAAATCCTTGCTCTCTAAGAAATGAAAAAAAATTTATTTTATTTTTTATTTGCTTAGAATGAAGTCAAATGTTCTCAAATTAAAACCCAAATAACCTTGGACTTGGATTTCCAAATGGAAAGGAGCTACTTAGCTTATGCTTTAGCTTTCTTCCTCAAACTTGAATTACCCCCAGGAACACCTGTAGGACAGCAAGCAAAAGAGTTAGCACGCAAAAGAAATAGGGCCTCAAATGCTAGATAAAACCAATATGCACACAAATGAAAGAAGAAAAAATGTGATAATTTTTTAAGATAGAAAATAAGAAAAGGGCTCAAGAAACCCCCTCTTGAGTAGATCTTTTGATGTCTTATGAGATTGTTGGCTTGAACAACTTGTGGGACCTTTGATATCCTTGGAGGTGGCTATTCCAACCGAAGAAGTCCTCACACTCCAATGGAGTTGGCAACCTGTCCTTAAATAAAAAAATGCCTGCAAACCAATTGTTAGTGCAAAAGAGACTTGGCATATAGAGACCAAGTTGAACTTGTCATTGAACCGATAATGACAAGCTACAACGAGAGCACAAAATACACCAAGCCCAAAGGAGATTTGAGATAGCTGCAAATCTCTCCTCCCTAGACAATAATGCCTTCAGGCAAATGCACAAAGAAAAACAACTAGATAGCAGATTTAAAATCAAATGAATAATAACATCAAACGATACAGGTATACCTCATCAACCAAAGAGTGCACCACAAGAGAAGCTAGTAACCCCAAAGACTTTTATTTATTTATATGAAAGATGAGTACAAAATCCAGCAGAGTCTCTGCAAGCCCAATAGCTCGTTCTATGATCTACAATAAGAGCCCAAGGCTCATATAAATAAGAAATGGGAGGAGATCCCAATGCCAAGAGACAATGACAAGTGTAACAAGTGACAATCCCAATGTAAAACGAATTTGTACAAGTGGCTTAGAGGACTGTCCATGTGTCTCCAAACTGTTGTAGGATTGGCTGCCTTTAAACTGTTGTTGATTGCCTTTGATAGCTGTTAATTGTGCGTGTATTAGCTGCCAACACAGCTATGTAAATTGCCACCGTAACTGCTGTGCACAATCTGCGTGTGGGCTGCCACATAAACTGCTGATTAACTGTGCGTATATCCCCTTGACAACTGCGTTAGCACTCCGTTAACTATGCGTATGGACTGCCCACGTGTTTGCAAACTGTTGTTTGATTGGCTGCCAACGTAACTGCTGTATGTACTGCGTTAACTGTGCACACAAACCGCTGGTAGCTGGCCAACGTAAACTGCTCTTTGACTGCCCACGAAACTGCTGTTTACTTCCAACGTAAACTGCTGGGACTACCCACGTGGCTGCCTTTAAACTGCGTGTGTACGTTAACTGGCCATAAACTGCTGTATGAACTTCAACTGCTGCGTGTTTGCAAATTGCTGCCCACGTAGCTGCTCTCCAAATCAGCGTATATCTTTGGGATTGCTGCGTATTATTTGATTGGGCCAGCGTGTATTTGCTGAGTGGGCTGAGTTATGCGTTGCTCATATATGGTGAGGTGGGGTCCCTTCCCACTCACTTATTTTTAATTCCAAATTTGATTTGAATTAAAACAAAAATGACCTTTAGCAATTCGATGCTTTATGAACTTCAACGTGGAACTTTGTTGACTGTCTTTTGACTTGTTTTGACTTTCTTTGACTTTGAGTGGGCCCACGTTGCTTCTTGTTGAGTTGGCTCACTTGCCACTTGAATTGGTGGGCCTTAGGATGCCCAATCATCATTTAAACTGCCACTTACTTTCCATGTCAAAATTTGACTTATTTTGACTTTGGAAAATTTTATAAATTTTTCCAATTATTCATTTTTTTGAATTTCTTCTTCATTTTTGCTACTGTCACTTGAAAAAATGGTTTTTGAGGGACTCTAAGTCATTTTTTGACCCCCAAAGTAGGCTCTAGGAGAATGCTGGGCCTCTGAGGATGAATTTCCACTGGTCATACGCCCCAGACATTTCCTAAGGCCACTTATTTATGCCTTTACATAAAAAATAATTAAAAAATCCCGTTTTGCGAGAAATTTTTAACTATTAAAAAATCCTACTTAGACCTAACCAAATTCCATGAAACTTTTTGTGTGATCTAGTATGGTAATATACATCGACCCTAGACACTAAGATGTGTCAGGGGCTCAATCTTCAAACCGTCACCTCGGCTTTGGGGTAAAAATGAGTGAAAAATCCAGAGAATTATCCGCCTCTGAAAAAGAAGGGATAATTAACCGGATAAAAAAAACACTCCAAGGTGTACTCGTTTGCTGATCGAGTCCCACATCCTAGGCCTGTTACAAATTCAAGAAAATCATCATACTAGCATCACTTATTACAATTCCCCGCAGGGTGTGGAATCTGGGTACAAAGAAGAAAGATGATGAGAAGATAGAAGGAGAGTTAAAAAACTCTGTTGACTGATGACATCTGATGGTACAAGTGTCCTCTGGATCATCCTTGGGCATGGAGTCGTCAAATAATCGTCAGGTGCTACTCCAGCAGTCAACAGGGTCAGCAGTCATTTCCTGCTTTAGTAGGAAGCAAACCTTAGTAGCATTGAGTTCAACTAAGGCAGAGTACATGTCAGCTAGTCTAGCTAGTTGTGGAGCCCTTTGGCTTCACAAGCTACTCACAGGGTTGTTTGGTCAAAAGCATGAGCTGACAATGATCTGCTGCAATAACTAGAGTTGTTTCAAACTCTCAAAAAATCCAATCTTTCACGATAGGTCAAAGCACATTGAGATCAAATACCACTTCATTAGAGACACAATGCTCAAGCTCCAATATATATTTCGACAGAGGAGCAGTTGGTATAGATTTTCAGCAAGCCCTTCGTGAAGGGCAAGTTCATTTGGTTTCGAGATAAGTTTGGAGTGGTGGAGAATTCCTCACTTGCTAAGAGAGAGTGTTAGTGTTTGTAGCTCATATAGGTATTTCCACGAGGGTGTTTACTTATGGAAATCATTATTAAATGTATCCAATGCTTTTTACAAAAATTTGCTGAATTCATTAATTATTAAAGTGAAACCTTTTAATTAAAAGTTACTCTTGATTAATAAAGTGACTAAAATGGGTCACTTAATGATTTAATTAAAAGAGAGCCATTGATCTCATGGTTAGATCTTAACCATTGAAGATTAGGTTTTGGCTCATGTCAAAGTTATCAAAGAGAGAGGAGGCAAAGGACAAAGACAGAAAGTGTTCATTTGACAAGTCACGTGAATGGAGGAGAAAATCAGAGATCTGATTTTCAGCCATTGGTGTGGAGTTTCAGCAGTAGTTCAGCAAGGAGAATGCAGCCAACCAGCATCGAGGAAGAGTGTGTGTACAACTGGCCATATGGATTGGAGAGCAAGGCACACATGTGGTGCAAATCTTCTTTGATTTCTGTGCAGACTGGAATTTTCCAGGTTTGCTGTTCTTTTTTTAATTTCTCAGGGCCATTTTCCCTATAAGAGAGCTCTTGTAAGTTCTGAAGATATTTTGAATTCTGAATTGATCTAAAAAAGCAGAAATAGTTGTGCACTGTGTGATTGTTTTTCTTGTTTTCCGCTGCATGTAACTAGATTTGATCTGTTTGGTTAGATAGCTGGTTTTAGGATAATCTAACAATGTAAAACTGAGGATCGAGTTACAAACATCTTTACAACACCTTAGAGCAGGAAGAAGCCTTAGAATCCTAGGGAGATGCTTGGTGTAAATGAAATAAAGTAGTCATTAAGTGGGTGTTGAAAATGGAACATTGACGTTTGTTTAGGTTCCCTACCCTACTAAACTTAGAAGTAGATAATTTTAGAAGTTATCACAATTTTGAAAAGGCAAATTCATTTTGGGTTGGACTATTTTTGTCACGAAGGTAATTCTTATCCTTACTAGACTGTTTTAGAACAAATTTGGTATCATAAACATAAATCTAGGTGTAATATAATTTATCTATCTATATAATTTGATGCGACTTTTTGTTAGTGGAAAAACATTTATGAAAGTATACATTTCATCACACCTTTTCCCTTTTTTCTACTTCATTGGACACAACCTGTAGCAAGCGTACTTATTGTAGAACCTCTAGTTTGATCCATATGATTAGAAAGTTTATCAGGGGGTTTAATTGGATCTGCTTGGTGGTAGAATTTTTCTATTTTTTCTTAAGGGGAGGGGGAAAGAAACAAGCATATTCACACTAACAAATTAACCATTATGTTAGTAGGAGGCACCACTCCGTTGTCAAAGCCAGAGAGAGAGAGAGAGAGAGAGAATAATCAATACCACACAGTCAATGACAGGGTAAATCTTGAAACCTGATCTTTCAATAATTATTTAAACTCACATAGGAGATATTTCATGAACTATGAGACTAGCCAAGGTCGATTGGATTCTTTCTACGAAGTGTAGGATATGGAAAAATCATGGGACCTATGGAAATTCTTGGGAAGGCCCAGAATTTCTAGGCAATCTGTTACGAATGCCAAGGGAAGATGTGAGATGAAATTCAAACAAAAGTCTGAACCTTGATACATCTGGAACAAGATTTTTTCATTACCACAAGATGTTTTGATAGGTCAACTTGATGATATAGATCTCCTTAAATGCCCATATATGTGAGATTTATTACAAAATCAAATTGATTAGCTCTAGTTTGTTTGGAAAATGCAATTTGAGGAACTATACATAGTGCAACCAAGGATGAAGAACTTGGTAACTCAACGCCATTGACAAACACCATTCAAGATTTTTCTGGTTCACACCCATTAGCTCAATTCGTGGATCAAACAAATCCATTGACAGAAGTAGCCCATAGATGAAAATTGAGCTATTAACTTTAACAGCCCTAGATGACTGACAGGGCAAGCTGCTAATTTTTGGGTACTGGATATTCATCCCTAGTGGGAACTTCTCATAACATATCCGACATCTTCTCGTTAGCTTTTAATCTCTAGTGGGAACTTCGTTGTGCACAAAAAATTAGATAATGTAGCAATCATTTATTATTATGCATCAGAATGTGGAGCTCATGTCAGTGTTACGTTGCAAATATTTTGTTTGAGAGTTATATGCATACCTATCCAACACAACATTTTTATTTTACCATGATTTTTATATCCTTCGTTTTGCCATTTTGTTTCAGCTCCAGAGCAGGCTTGCAATGACCTGATGACATATTCACTTGTATTTGCGTGCTGCTGCTATACCTGCTGTATGCGCCGGAAGCTTAGAAAATTGTTAAACATTGCGGTAATCTTTTTTCTCTTTAGTCTACTTTTTATTGATAATGAACTTCTTATTTATCCTTTGGAAGATGAGGATTGGAAAATTGTGCCACTTCTGGAAGCTCGTGGAGATGGAATCGTTAGCCTCTTAAAAGCTAGATTTACTGAAATGTAAAGATATCTTTATTTCGATAGCCCTATGGTTGAATTGTCTCTACTTCAACCGTTAATGTAAACAGTATTTGTAGTCTCTTTGCAGTGAATGTTGATTTAGTGGATATGAAATCCTCTGCTCTGATTTCAACGACACTGTTTCTGCAGGGAGGCATGTGTGACGATTTCTTAACGCACATCACATGCTGTTGCTGCGCACTTGTCCAAGAATGGCGTGAAATTGAATGCCGAGGGCTGGATGGTAAGTTGCAAATCCTACCTGTAATTCATGGTTATGAAATTGGACCTCCCATAGAAATTAGAGACCATTCAATCTGACAACTGGTCAATTTTACAGATTCGCACATGAAAAAAATGAGCCCACCACCTTCTCAACAAATGGAATCTTGAAAGTGCCTTTCTTGGAAAGATTGACGTGGATATCATCCTTGGCAGATCTAAAAGCATTGCTACATTCCCCAAGAACATCAGAATTGCATATTTTCCAGGAAAGCATCTTTGGATGATCCAATATTCCAAAACAGATTTAAAGAGAATTAGAGATGCCTAGTTCATGGTGCACTAAATCTTCTAGCAGGGTCTGCAGCAGTACACAACAATGTGCCAAAGAATGTAATCATCCAAGGCTGATCAGTAAATAGAATTTGTTGTAATTTATATCATTATTATTTGATCTTTCTGTAGGGATGGGTACAGGGACAGGGACCAGGGAGAGTGTGTTTGATTTTATTGTATGAGACGTACATGTTTTACCAGGAGAGTTTTGGCTAGGGTATAGGTCATCATAGGGCAATTTATAGTTTCATGGATTCATGCACATGGTAGCTATATTTGATTTCTTTTTCCTTTTATGTACATAGATGTCTTGTAGGCCTTGGGAGAGAGGACATCTGTATACATACTATGATCAAATTTGCAACTAATTTTTGGTTGGGCTATGATTTTCTTGCATGCATATACATAGATTGAAATTAAAATTCTCTCCATGGGAATGCAGCTTGTTCAGCAGAGCAATAAAAAATTGGTAAATTAGCACTTGATTAAGCATGCTGAATTGTGCCTTGAAGTAATGATGCTGCCCTTGGGTTAATTATCAATGGCAATGACCTTATGCCGTCCCCATTTTTTTCTAATAAATAACAAATTTCTTATTAATTTTTATTTTTTATTTTTTTGGTCGTGTTGATTTTTTTGTAAGTTGGGAATTTGCATTAGATTTTCAGAAAATTACATCAATTTCAAAAATTCTTAGTCTCTGGGGTGCCGCTAAGGGAACCAGACCAGAGAGAGGAGAATAGAGCTTACTATCCCAAACTTGAAAAGAATGAAAAATGACTTGACCAAAAGTAGAGAGTTGAGCTGCTGCTCCAAGAATGAGGAAACCAGTAGAGAGATATCAGCCCAAAATAGTCCAGTTTTGCAGCTCCCAGGGAGTCCATTGAGTACTGAAAACATAAAAAAAAATTCTTGAAAGAAGGGGGTTTAAAGCTCCTGAAGACTGAAATAGAAAACCATAAATTAACCATTAGAGACGAGAAAAGCATGACCTCTCTGGACAACAAGGAAGGATGGGTTGATAGTTTGTTCTTCAACCTTCCAAGTGAAGGATGAAGGATTGGGGGAGCTTGGAGGCGAGCCCATCTCAAGCCTAGCCAAGCATCCTTCAACATTCAACATCAGGTTCTTCAATTAGTCCAGATTATTCAGTAGATTGTGCTGTGTTTGATTCATTTTTCCCAGAACTTTGCTGAGGAGCAACTTCATGTGCAATTATAGATCTACTGTATGTAGGTAGTGGTTCTGGTGTCCTATGGAATTACCAGTGTCTGGAACCCACGGTGCAACCCCAGCCAAAATCTGAGAGTCATAGGGTTTCCTGACTCTCTTGTCTGATCTCTTCTTCCATGTCTTGAAGCTCGGCCTGAATCTTCGGCGGGGTATGGTCCTAGAAACTTCGTGCTGAGGACTTTGCTTCGTAACGAGCCGTGATTCCCATTAGGGAGCCCGTAAGTCTGTTATTGTGTTGAGCAATTTCGTGTTATCTCGTTTTATGTTCAGCTTAGTGTTCAGAAATTGAATCATTATTGTGTTAAACAATATCATTTATCTTGTTTTATGTTCAGCGTAGTGTTTAGAAACTGTTTTTTTAGATACAACAATAAAATTTATATGGAGAACTACTTAATTTTCAATATAGTTGCCTTGTAGTGTTTTTGGACAAATCCCACTCGGTTTTCACCCCAAAAAAAAAAAAAAAATCCTCCTAAAAGGAAAAATGTACAAATTCTTAAATCCTCGTAAAAGGAAAATAAAAATACCTACTGAATTTAAACCAAATAGACTGGAAATACACCAGAAAACCTTCCAAAAAGTAGCTCAGATAGGCTTAAGGTGTTTTGAATTATTAACCTATTTTATATTTTTAATTTTTTTAATTAATCAAAAATAATTGTGCAACCAGGGGCTTTCCAGCCCAGTTTGGTAGCGATGTTATAATATAATGTTTAACATTTTGACCAAGTCAAATTACATAAAAATAAACAAAAAGATTAATGTAATGTAATGCAAACATTTTAACTATGTTAAAATAAAATAGAAATAAATAAATTTAAAAAACTAATAAAATAAAATAATAATAAAAATAAAAATGGCATATAGTATTATTGACCCATGTTATTCATGTGGAATATAGTTTATTTAAGATGAAAAATTAAGCCAATTTAGATCCATCTTAATTTTGGATATACCAAGCCTCCAAAAGGATCAAATTCAAATCTCTTTGATATTCAAATCTCTTTTTAGGGTGAAAAGAGATTTAATCCCTTGTCTTTGATATGCAAAGCTCTTTTTAAGGTGAAAAGAGATTTAATCCCTTGTTTGGTAGATCTAAAATCAAAATAAATTTAAACTGATTTAAAATTTAAAATAAATCTAAACTGATTTAAATCAGATCAATTTACAGTTAACTAAAATAAAATTTTATTTGCCCATAAAAACATAAATTTTTTTAATTCATAATAATTTTTTATATTAAAAAATGTTATTCTCAATTATTATTATTTTTTCGAAGTGTATAATATATTATTTAAATTTTAGTATATTATATATATATATATATATATTTAATTTATTAAATATTATAATTATGAGAAGAGAAAATTATAAAACATTATATATATATTGTATTTAATTATTATTATTTTATTGAGGAAGTGTTATAAATTTTAAAAATAGGATAAGATAGTGATGATAGTATTTTGTTTTCCAGTATTCTGCTTGTGGTAATATTATATTATTTAATAGGCCAGTTTAAAAGTTTTTTTTTTTTTTTTTTTTTTTTTTTTTTTAAAATTAAAATTATAGGATATATTGATTATTTTATGTTGTTGAGTTAATATTTTTTGGTTAATGAAGTTTTTTTGGTTGATGATAGTTGAGTAGTTATGTCTGTTTAAAATACTTAATATCTTTTGGCAATAAAGTAAATGATATATGTTAATTAATGAAATTAATTTTATTTATTTATTTATTATATTTTAATTTATTATTAAAATTGTGTTTAAAAGGTGTTTTTTATATAATAGTTAAATAGTTGTGTTTTTTTGCAAGGTAGTTGAATTTTTTCTATAAATTTTTGTTTTTTTGTTTTTGATTAATTTAATGTTAAACATGTATTTAAAAAGGTTTATTTTAAATTTGTTGTAAAGTTGATTGCAATCCAATTAAGAAAGTGATTTTACTATATTAAAATTAAGAGATACATGATATCAAGAATGTCTTTGTAATTATTTATTATTAATCCATTACAGGGTTGATAATCTTGCTTTGTTGAAGTCCATTGAGCATTTATATATTTTTTAGCTAGTATGTTTATATATATGTTTATATGGAATTACCTATTATGTATTGAATCTCATCTTGTGCCCAATTTTATTTGTGCAAATAAAATTTCCAAGATTATCTATCTAAATTGTCATCTAGTTATTGCTATATTATTTAAATAAAAAGATCAATGTATAATTAAGGTTTTAAATTGTCTTTATCACAATAAATTATTGCTAACATGATATTGAATAAACATATATCATTTCCTAAATCACTTTGCTTTAGTTCAAACAAACAACATCGAAGAGATTTTTGTAAATAACTGTCAAACTTCATCTTTGTATATTAATTAGCAACATATTTCAAAATATATATGTGGTATTATATGTTGTAAGCTACTACAAAATCACACTATTTAAAAAACTATCTATATACATTAGTATTAGGACACCACAACACAAGGAAATCTTAATTACATACATATGCAATAGGGAAGGCGAGAATATATATATATATATATATATATATATATATATATATATGAGTGGGCCTAATGGTTAAGAGCGTGTGTTTCCTCTTAAGAGATCACGGGTTCAAAACCAAAGGTGGTAGGGTATGTATGCCTTCCTAGATTTAGTAGTCAAATCGCTACGCGGAGGTGGGTCCCTTGTCCCACAAACAAAGGGGTTTCATACACCAATTTGGTGTGTGGCTTGGTCGCGACCTTAAAATTCCATATATATAGGCATTCAAAATCCACTAGCCAAAAGAAGGAACATTGTATCTCTCGTTGTTGCTAAAGTATAATTGCCTCTTACAATAAAAAGATAGAGGTTGCCTGTAACAACTAATTTTGGCTCACCAATAAAATATCTAAAATATATGGTGTGCGTGTGTGATTAAAAATCATATGATATGATTACAAATGAGGGTCCCATATAGGTAGTTGTGTAGGAGTGTATTTTTATTAAGAACCATGTCTTTTAGTTGGGACATGTTCTTTCATATGTCCCTTCTATGTGTTTTTTCGTAGTAACAACCCTATGCTAGCCCACCCGAAGGGGCCTCATGCCTAGTTGACTGAACTGGCGGAGTCTAACCTTGATGGACCGAAGGAGAATTGAACTCGTGCCCCATGACAGATGGCCAAAGACTTGTCGGGGGGGGCTTCAACCAACTAGGCTACCCGTCAAGGCTTCATTAATTATATGTTATTATTTATACTTACATTCTATTTATGTTCATGAGATTGCTTTCCTCTTTAAAAAAAATTTGTCCGTAAAGCATATTGATGAAAAGGCTTTAACATATTTTACTTTTATTTGTAATAAATTCACTTGATTGTTTGTTTATAGATGTTGTCATTATTGATGATACATGATGGTATTTACTTCTAAGTGTTGAGCGTAATTGTTGAATTGTAATATGATTTAACTATCTTAATTTGATCATTTGTGGAATGTTATGCCTATACGATTTTCAAGATATATTATGGGACTCACTGAAATTGGTATCAATATTCTTTGAGAGATAAGTTAATTGATTCCCCATGAGCAATGTTGGTACATTGATTGATTGAAGTATTTGCTCGTGGTTGGGATGTCGATAAGGTGTCTTTGTATCATGATTTCCCCTTATTATTATTATTTTTTCTTTTCACAATATCGGTTGCTGGTTTGTATTCAAAAGAAAAAAGGAGGGAGACGGATCTCCATTTTTACAGAATGAGGTTGGAAAATGATGATCCAACGACATATACATTTGTTTATTGAGTCAGCATTACAGCTTGTTTCCGTTGCTGTGAAGAAGCGAAATGCTGTATAAACTCTGACAAACAGTAGTAAATTGTAACAGGTTTTATACTTCATTTTTAATTTTTGCAGAAGTGTTGAGTTTGCCGCCCACTGAGGTTACGATCTTCTCGCAAGCCACCATGTTTTGGATCGTCCATATTTGTAGCAGCATAACGACAACGCCTTGTGAGGTCGAACGGAGCCCTTGCCTAGGATTAATGAACACTGTCTTCTTGTTGCACCAGCCTTCAACTGTTGAATCTAGAACTCGCAAGCAAACATTGCAGATATCTTTGATTTCCAAAGGTTTATGATGGAAATCGTTTGAACGGGTTGTGCCACTTGTGCAGGAAAATTGGAGTAGTCGAGGGCGCATCAGAAATTCCTGTGGAGTGGAATGATTTCCCCTTATTATACTTTGTAGTGCTTTCTTGATTTACCTTCGGTATATAATGATTTTCACACATTGATGTTGTATTGCTAATCACAAATAGTTGAACACACTTATACTGAGAGGGGGAGGGGGTGATCAATATAAAACAATTTTTACTTATTCAAACATTCATGAACCATAAGAAAACAATCACACATGGGATCTAATGCCTCATTCCTTCTCCCATTGTGTCATATTTGTACATCCTTCAATCCTATCCCAAGTTGTTCTTAAGGGGGGATGTTAGGATATTCCGACACATGAGAAATAGTTAAGTATAACTTGGTCTAGTGTAGAGTTAGGTAAAGTGGGTTTCTTAACTATATATTGTTGTAACTTACACTCTGACGATCATGATATGTTTTAGACATGAAATGATCTGACGGTTCATTCTCTTATCGGTATTACCGACACTTGATCCGTGCCTTAACACCCGATTGGTCCATGATATCTATTTAAAGAGCATGGAGGGTCATTTGTAGTGTAACCATTCATGAGAGAATATTATGTAAATTTTCATTTTTTTTATTAATAAATTTCCTGAAGTGGTTGCGTCGGCTCAGGCCTTGGACTGTTTCCCTCTTTGAGAGTTTTAACTACGTCAAGAATAATGGTGTATTGATCTGTAATTTGTTTGTGAGTGGTGTCTTTTGGTGTTCTATTTAAGGAACTTACCCTGTAAATTCCTACATGGTATCAAAGCTATTTGAGGGCCGCATCTGTTGGTGATCCAAATCTAAAACCGATATAACTACATTCGATTGTCGTTTCCTAGATCTACTGTTTCTGACTTATTTAGGGCCAAGAGGACTACTCTATTGTGTTAGGAACATCCGTTCTAGTGAGGAACCTCTTTCGTTTCACGCGAAAAGGTTTCCAATAGCCCTAGCTACATCATTTTTAAGATTTGGAGGTATACAATATTTATTTGCAGTTCTAGCTATTCATCTCTATGTTTATTTCGGTTTATTTAACTCTGTTTTTTTATTACTGGATCTATACCTTTCATTTATGCGTATGCTCTTTGCTCCACGACTCTGTGCGATCTAGGCAAATCAGAAACAGAAAGGAAATATTTTTCTTATGCGATGCTCTTTTCCACCACGCCTTAGTGTGATCTCAGAAAATCAAAAACTTTGAGGAAAATATTTAGTTTTCGGCCAAAGCTAACTTCACGCTGTAAGGTTTGTTTTTTGTTTTTTTGTATGTTTGTGTTGGGTTTTGTGATTTTTGTTTTGTAGGCAAAAAATACCTTTTTTAAGTAAGCACGCACCTCAAAGCTTCAGTGACTAAAAAAAAAAAACCCCTTTTTCTTTTCCAAAAATTACTAACCTTTAAACTAGCTCCCTTGGTCCAAAGTTACTTTATGAGAATAAAGGTCTTGAGTTGAAGTCTTTCTTTTTGTTGAGTTACTTTTTCAAAAAGTACATGTAACTTATATTTTAAAGTTACTTTATATAAAAGTGTTCACACCCATTATAAAAAGTGAGTCACTTTTAATTCTAAAGCCTTTTTTTCTTTTATTTAAATTAAAATTTAATGGGTAGCTTATAAAATACCATTGTAAAAGTGACTTTCACTTATTTATAAAAATGAGTCATATAATTTTTTTTTTTTTTTTTTTTAAGTGAGCTAATTTAGATTAAGTTTTGGAAGGGGGAGGGGAGGCGCGGGGGGGATTTTTACTTTCACTTATTTATAAAAATGAGTCATATAATTTTATTTTTTTTAAGTGAGCTAATTAGATTAAGTTTGGAAAGGAGGGGGGGGGGGATTTTTCTTTTTAAATATAACATTATCGTTCATTTCCGCATATTCACGCACTTCGTCGACCTCTTCAACAATTTTTCTTCAAAAAACCATAACTTCTTTATTTGGAAGTCATTTTCACAATCGTTTTTTTTTTTTTTTTAATCAGTCTAATTTTTCGAGATCTTTCCATTGGAACACTTAGTTTCAACATCTACAACTTCAGTTTTTGTTAAAATGGAAAGTCCATGCCAAGTTATTCTTGACAATACTGACTACTTTCAATGGTGGTCCAACATTGTGGATTTACTTAGAAGTAAAGGTCTTTATAGAAAAGCCTCAGGCCAAGAAACCAAACCTCAAGATGAAGATAAGGCAGCCAAATGGGAAAATAGGCAAGATCAAGCACGTGGATTGATAGGGATGTTTATTTCTCCAGACTTTAGATTCCATATCGCAGAACTTAATACTTCTAATGAAGTAATGAAACAACTCATTAAAGGTTTTGGAATTAAAAACGAAATTAGAGCCCATCAACTCAAAAATGAGTTGCTTACATTGGACCCCAATAATTTTTCTTCAATTGAAGATTTTTTGTCCAAGTTCAAGACCCTTAGGCTTCTTTTGGAAGGTGTTAAGGTTAAGAAAGAAGATGATAGCCTTATCTATTCCATTCTTACTAAGTTGGAACTAGTCTACTCTGTTGTTTCCACTTTCCATTCTACTAGAGAAGCCTTTATTTCTCAAGGACAAGACTACAAGTTCCCCTCTTTTGATGCCTTTTGTGATTCTTTAATAAGAGAAGAAGAAAAAATCTTATATATTGGTCTTCTTAATCTTGGAAACTCTTCTAAGAAAACCTTAGCCGCCCAACAACAACCAAATTCAAAGAATCCTAAGAAGTAGTATCCTAAAAGGAATGGTCCTAAACCAAACAAGGGTCCTAAGCAATTTCAGTCTCAAAATGAAAAATCATTTCAACAAAATGATAAGGCAAATAAAAACAAAGGGAAGAACACTGATAGACATTGCCACTTTTGTAATCGAGATGGCCATTTAGAATCCAAATGCTTTAAGAAGATGGAAGCATTGGAAGCAGCAATGAAGAAGCATAACATCCATTTGGAGCACTCTTCAACTTCAACTTCATCTTCAGGAATAACACATAACACTGATAGACATTGCCACTTTTGTAATCGAGATGGCCACTTAGAATCCAAATGCTTTAAGAAGATGGAAGCCTTGGAAGCAGCAATGAAGAAACATAACATCCATTTGGAGCACTCTTCAACTTCAACTTCATCTTCAGGAATATCACTTTCTGCATGTGGTTGTCAAGCATCTTGCTCTGGTTATGCATTAAATGTATCTTCTTCTTCTCATTCTCATGAGTGGCTCATTGATTTTGGAGCTTCTTATCACACGGCAACAAATAAAGCCATGTTTTCTTCTTTAAATGATTGTAACACCAAAAATATATATGTTGGTGATGATAGATCTCTTAGTGTTGTAGAGAGTGGAACTATTCATCTAGAAAATGGTCAATTTAATGATGTATTATGTGTTCCAACCTTATCCTGCAACCTTCTATCTGTATATCAGATAACTCATTCAAGTGAAGGTAAAATCATTGAATTTTCACCTCACGATGTTGTAATTAAGGACCTAAGAGATCCTAGACAGATTTTAGCTACTGGCATTGCTGATGATTCTACAAGGTTGTATAAGTTTAACAACCTTGGGTCATCAAATCTTTCCTCGGTATTTGTTGCTCATAATGATGAAGTGAGCAAACTTTGGTATGAGCGATTTGGTCACTTAAACTATCGCTTCCTTCAGAATCTATGTAAAGAAAATATGGTGACAGGTCTTCTAATGGTATCTTGCAGAAATGAAGTTTGTTCTGGATGTGTACTCGGAAAACATCATCGGGATAGTTTTGAAAACGTGCCTCTTGGCACACCTTAGCCCCTTTAAAACTTGTGCATAGTGATTTATGTGGTCTACTTCTAGTTGTTTCATTATCTGGCTACAATTATTTCTTAACTTTCATTGATGATTTCTCTAGACGCACTTGGGTATACTTCTTAAAACTCAAGAGTGAAGTATTTAACATGTTTTTGGCCTTTAAAGCCTTTGTTGAAAAACAATCTGGACATCAAATTCTTAAGCTAAGATTTGATAATGACATAGAATATGTTAACAACAAATTCATCAACTTTTTCACTGAGAATGGAATTCAAATGCAACATATTGTTCCATATACTCCAAAACAAAATGGTGTAGCTGAAAGGAAGAATCGCACCATAAAGGAAATGGCTAACTGTATGCTTCAATCTAAAGGAATTAGTCTTAATTTTTGGGCAAAAGCAATCAACTGTGTAAATTACATAGTAAATCGTACTCCTACTAAGGTTTTAAGGAATATCACTCCAGAAGAAACATGGAGTTCAATTAAACCATATGTAAGTCACCTTAGTGTTTTTGGAGGTGAAGCATGGGCCCATATTCCAAATGAGAAACATAAAGCTTTAGAACCTAAGAGTGAAAAATATATTTTTGTTGGATATTCCGAATATATCAAAGGATATAAACTTATTCCTTTTAAGTCCAAAAATGCTATCATTAGAAGAGATGTAAATTTTGCTGAAAATATATTGGCCTACTAGCCTAGTTCGGCGGATATGCCACCTCTCTCTATCCCTTCTACTTTTGAAAATATTTTTTCTTCAGATGATGACAGCGAGGATGAAAATCCTCCCCCACCTTCTCAGGATCCTCCTTCAGCTCCTCAGCTTCCAAAATTGGTTTGTGCTACTCAGGATGTAGGAGGTGCTCTAGCCGGTGATCCTACAAATCAGTGACATACACGTTCTCAGTTCGATAGAGCCTCTTCTTTACTGGCTCAAGCTTTAGCGAATTATGGTCCTAACACCTTTGTAGAAGCTTTAGGCCATCCAGATTGGGACGCAAATATGAATGAAGAATATCGTTCATTATTGGCAAATGATACATGGGATCTTATTCCTCTTCCAAAAGGACAAAAACTTGTTAGATGCAAATGGGTTTACAGAACCAAGTATGGATCAGATGGAAAAGTTGATAAACATAAAGCTCGTCTTGTTGCTAAGGGTTTTTCATGAGTTGAAGGCATTGACTATACTGAAACCTTTTTCCTTGTTGCGAAAATGAACTCTATCCGCCTTGTTCTTTCCCTTGTTGCCTCTTTCAAATGGGAAGTCCATCAGATGGATGTTAACTCTACCTTCTTGCATGGGGACTTGCATGAAATCTATATGGAACAACCTACTGGCTTTATACAAACAGACTCTAGCCTTGGAAGTCGACTTAAGAAATCCCTTTATGGTCTCAAGCAAGCCCCTCGGGCTTGGTATGATCCAGATTTAGATAGGAACTCAAAAAATTACAGAGATAACCATAAACACATAGATGCAACAGAAATAATACTTCATTTCATTAATGTAAAATACTGAAATATGCTTACAGACAAAAATGGAAATAAACTAGCTAGGGCGATGGTAGCTTATCTCTGAGAAGAGGTGTGGCAACTACATGCCTTTGAACTATCTTACAATGAGGCTCGAAGGCCTATTTATTGTTGAGAAACAATGGAAAACCTAAACATCCAAAAACCTAACCCTAGAAGATGAAACACCAAACTGTGGGCCCCGTTTGGGTAAATTGGTACGTCAACTTCCCGAGGTCGTAACTTTGGCATACGATCTCCATTTGACATGCACAATATATCATTAGAAAGATCTAACTGAGAACTACAACTTAAGGAAGAACAATATTGGTCAATTAACCCATGTTGCTCCCAATTTTTGCCAAAAACATCGTTTAGGGCCTCAAAACCGCTCAAGAAGTTCAGGACTCGAAAAACTGCTAAAAATAGTAAATTGTGCTACAATTAAGGAAACTAAAAAGATGAAAGAAACAATTGTGGGGGTCCAAGTGGAATTGGTAGGTGGCCACCATATCCACCTGGATCATTCCTCCCCCCTTAGGATGCAATGGTCCCCATTGCGTTGAGTTCCTCCATGAGATGAGGAAACTTCCGCTGAACTTGGTCCCTGGTGAGCCACTTGCCCTGGTGAAGGAGTTGGCCTACTTTGACAACTTGATACAGTTGGATATTCTGCTAGCGAGTGTGCTTGATATATGTGTCCATGATTCAATTAGTTGCAGCTTGTTCCATGCAATCTGGATTTAACTCTGTGGGTGTGCGTTGTTATGCAATGTCGTATGTGTCTAGTAATGGTGGAAAGTATGGCCGAAGGCGGTCCACATTGAACACTGGGTGCAGGCCAAGGAATGGGGGAATGCTGAGCTCAAATGCATTGTCTCCCACAGCCTTGGTAATGGTGTAAGGACCATATCAGAGTGGGTTTGAGTTTCCTATAGGCTCCAGTAAGGCGTTCCTTTTGCAAATGCAGCTAGATTTTGTCGCCCACCTGAAACTTGTGTGGCACTCGATGTTGATCATGTCGCTGCTTGTTCTTGGCATTTGATTTCTCCAGAATGTCATGGACCTGCTGGCGAATATGTTGGATGTGCTCAATGAAGTTGTTTGCCTTATCTGTTTTGGACTAGACATGAGCCAAATCTGCGTGAGTAGTTGCAAATGGCATGACCACATCAATGGGATATAGTGGCTGGAATCCCAAGCCCACTTGAAAAGGGCTGTGGCCAGTCGAGCTGTGGAGAGCCCGGTTCTAGCTATGTTGAACATAGGGGAGGCTCTCGTCCCTTGTGCATGGATGCTTTGAGTTGTACATGTGCAAATTGTGTACAATCATCTTGTTGAAAACCTCTGTCTAGCCATCAGTTTGAGGATGGAAGGCGGTGGACTTAGTGAGTTTGGTGTCCAGCATCGACTAGAGACTGGACCAAAATGTACTGGGGAACCTGCTGTCCCGATTTGAGATGATTGACTGTGGGATCCCAAAGTGTACCCACACTCGTTCAAAGAAGATTTTAGTAGTGGCTTCTGCTGTGATATTCTTCTTGCAGGCCGCCATAATGGCCATCTTCAAGAACCTGTCGATGACCACAAAAACATAGTCGTTTCCATGCTTAGTGGAAAGAAGGCCTGACATGTAATCCATGGAGATGGATTCCCAAGGTCGACTAGGGGTAGGAAGCGGAGTATAGAGGCCTTGCTTCTTGTTGGTCGGTTTGGCAATGACGCCGACAGTGCATGATCTGATGTACTTCCCGACATCCTGTCGTAGATTCGACCAATAGAAATACTTCTATAGTACTGCCACCATTTTCTCGACCCCAAAATGCCCAACAACCCGACTGTAGTGTGATTCCCAAACCATCTTGGCACGCTTGCTTGATGGAACACAAAGGTGACGCAGGTGGCATAACAGGGCATCCTGGAGGTGAAAATTTGGAACATGTTGACCCTCCAAGGGTGTCTGGTATGTGTGGCCGAATTCTGGGTCATTTTTGTAGAGAAGTTGCCAATCAGAAGTCTTGTGCCCACAAGATTTGAGCAAAGTGGTTAACGCCATGATCAGTGGTCGACTGAGGCAATCTGCAACATTATTAGTGTTGCCATTCTTATACTTGATATTCAAATGGAATTGTTGTAGGTATGTGGACCACTTTCTGATGGCGATCATTCTGCAATTTCCCTTGGGTCTGTATGAAGGGGTCGGTGGTCGGTGTGGATGACCATTTCCTTCCCCAAAATGTAATGCTTCCATTGTCGACATGCCTACATAATGAAATACATCTCTTTTCATAAGTGGGATACTTCCGGACTGTGTCTGAAAGTTTCTCACTGTGATATGCCACTAGATGCCCGTGTTGGGTAAGGACTGCCATAATAGCATAGTCAGAGGCACCTGTCTCGACCTCAAATGGTTGTTGCAAGTCTGGTAATGCGAGCACTGGTGCCGAGCAGAGGCGATCTTTCAACTCTATGAATGCCTTTTGTTGAGATTCAAACCAAAAGAATTTTGCTTTCGTTTCTCAAGGGCCAAGTGATATGAGAAAAACCCAACATGAACCTGCGGTAGAAGTTGGCAAGACCTAGAAATTTCCAGAGCTCTGTCAGAGTGGTTGGAGACGGCCAATCCCGAATGACTTAAATCTTGGATGGATCCACATGCACCCCTTGTTCATCAATAATGTATCTCAAGTACTGAACCTGGGTCATGCCAAAAGTGCACTCCAAATTATCACATAACTTGTGTTGCCGTAGTGTTTGGAGAACCTATCGGATGTGGTGGAGGTGCTCTTCCCAACTCTAGATGAAGATCAAGATGTCATCCAAGTATACCACTACAAATGAGTTGGTCAATGGCCACAAGATATCATCCATTAGCCTCATGAAAGTTGTAGGAGTATTCATCAATCTAAAAGGCATAACCAACCATTCGAAAAGGCCCTCGGCTTTGAAGGCAATCTTCCACACATCGGAGGGTTCGATTGGTACCTGGTGATATCTTAACTTTAAATCGATCTTGTTGAAATATTTTTCCTCCTTCAGTTTGTCTAGGAGGTCATCAATCCATGGGATCGGGTACCTATTACGGACAATGATCTTGTTCAGTGCTTGATAGTCAATAGAGAGTCTCCAAGTCCCATCCTTCTTCTGTACCAACACAATCTGCCTCTTGATTTCATTGTTCTCTAGTACAGAGTGCCGATAGATTGGTCCATTGGGTAGTGGCGCACCTGGGGTCAGATTGATGGAGTGCTTGACCTGACAGTGTAGAGGAACCCCAACGGGGGAGGTGAAGATGTCTTCGTACTCCTCCACGACCTTGTCCATCTATAGTTGTCATGCGTAGGGGCCCTGTCTGGAGGTCGTGGCCACCGTCTTCTTCTTTCCTTGAGGGCGTATCATCATGAAAACAAATTTCCCGGTTTTGGAAATGAGCTTATTGCATTGTTTTGCAGTAACCAAAGAGATGGCGACAGGCGGTGCTACCTCTGGTATCCTGTACAACTTATTTCCCAAAGTAACAATAATAGCACAGGGCCTTGATTTATACACAACATGTCACTTCCACAAGTATGGTTGTCCTAATAATACATCACAAACTTCAAGGGAAGCAATGTCACACAATACCTCATTCGTGAAGGGCTTGATGTTGAATGGAAGGCAACACTGCTGGCTCATGTGAAGATCCTGTCCTTGGTGAAGCCACCCGATGGTGTATAGTTGTGGATGTGCTATGGTTGGTAAGCGCAACTGCTTCATGACCTCTGTCGAAATGAGGTTCTTTTGGATCCCATTGTCAACAATGAATTGTAGCGGGTAGCCCTTTACCCACATCTGGGAGTCGAAGAGACGCTCCTCCTCTTCTGGATCTCCGGGTTCCTCCTTCTGGATCTTTGTGGTGGCAATGTTGGCATTGGGCTTCGCATCGATAATCTGCTTCCCTTTGTCTTTCCCCTTGTCAGGTTTTGACTCAGAGTCGGAACACGCATCTGATTATGAAACCTTTAGCTCGACCACCAATGACTGCTTGGCCTGACACTCACTTGTGTTGTGAGTGGAGCTCTTATGGAACTCACACCACTTTCCCGTGTCCTTTTTCGGCTTTGCGGCATTGTTCTTTGCTTGTAGATTTTGTGGGTTGTCTTGGGCCACCCCACCTTGGCTTTGTCCTTTATTCTGCGGTTTGGGGGCACCTTTCCCTTGCTTCGGATTCGCAAATCCAAAGTCTCACTTCTTTTGTTTAAACTTTTGCTAGACCTTGACGACATATCGGTATGTCGTGCCAAGCGAGGATATGTTAAGGAATTCTATTTCTTCCTAGATGTACTTGTGGAGGTAACCATAGTTTTTGAGTACCAAATGCCGCTCCGAATCCTTGATACCCAACTTTGTACGCAGGGTATGGAAAATATTGGTAAACTCTGGCACGTCTTGGCCCCTTCCCTGCCACAGCGTGGTCCACTTTATGTATTGATCCTCATAGCTTCCGACAGGGTAGTAATGCTCCTTGATGGCATCCTGAAATGAATTCCAAGTGGGTGTGGCTGAAAATAGTGAGCCTGTACTTTCATCTTTCTGCTTGCAGTAAGTTTCCCACTAGTCCTTGACGTGAGGGGCTGCTTTGAGAAGAACGAAAATAATCTTTTCCCGACTAGAAAAATCATGAACAGAAAAATAACCCTCTAGCAGATTTAACCTTTTATCGACAACATCTACATCTATCTGACTCTCAAATATGGGGATTTCAAAATTGACTTGTACTTTAAATGGTGTGGCATTTCCATAGTAGCTGTTGGAAGCCGATGCGTCGCCCTTGGGTAGCCGTTGAAGGATCTAGGCAAAGTTGTCCATCATTGCATTCCTTTGTCACTCGAGGGCTTCTTCGAGCAAGATTTTGATAGGATCTCCTGCCCCCTCGTCTTTATTTTCATCCAACATGGGAGGTTGTCGGGATTTGCGAGGCTCGTCTTGCAAAGTTCGACCAGTTCAAGCCTTAACTCCTTATATCCCGACCTTGATGGGGACATGCAAAGAAAAACAGAGAAAAAGTAGACTGCTGTGATACCACTGATCCGGATTTAGATAGGAACACAAAAAATTACAGAGATAACCATAAACACAGAGATGCAGCAGAAATAATGCTTCATTTCATTAATGTAAAATACTGAAATATGCTTACAGACAGAAATGGAAATAAACCAGCTAGGGCGATGGTAGCTTATCTTTGAGAAGAGATGTGGCGGCTACATAACTTTGAATTGTCTTACAATGAGGCTCGAAGGCCTATTTATTGTTGAGAAACAATGGAAAACCCTAAATATCCAAAAACCTAACCCTAGAAGATGAAACACTACACTATGTCCCCGTTTGGGTAAATTGGTACATCAACTTCTTGGGGTCGTAACTTTGGCATACGATCTCCGTTTGACGCGCACAATATCTCGTTAGAAAGATATATCTGAGAACTACAACTTTGGGAAGAGAAACATCGGTCCATGTACCCATGGTGCTCCTAGTTTTCAAAAAAACATCGTTTAGGGCCTCAAAATGGCTTCGAAAGTTCAGGACCCAAAAAACTGCTAAAAATAGTAAATTGTGCTACAATTAAGAAAACTGAAAATATGAAAGAAACAATGGTGGGGGTCCAAATGGACTTTGCAGGTGGCCACCAATATCCACCTGGATCATGGTATGCCAAAATGGATAGCTTTCTTTTAGAAACTGGCTTTTCTAGGTGTCATTCTAATAACACTGTCTACACCAAGAAAGTGGGCAAGTCTCTTATCATTCTTCCTCTTTATGTTGATGATATTTTCCTTACTGGTAGTGATCCATACCTTATAAAACATGTGAAGTCCAGCCTTAAAAAGAAGTTTGAAATGACAGACTTAGAACACTTGCATTATTTTCTTGGTCTTCAAGTCTTGCAATCCAAGGAAGGTATTTCCCTTTCCCAGTCCAAGTATGCCTGTGATCTTCTACGCCATTTTCACATGGAAGATTGTAAGCCAGGCCCTTCTCCCTTTCAGTCCGGAGCCAAACTTTCAGTCACTTGTACTTCCCCTGAAGTTGATGCTTCCTTATACCATCAACTTGTAGGAAAGATTTTACGTCTAACCCATACTCGTCCTGACCTTTCCTTTGTTGTTGGCCTTATTGCTCGGTTTATGCAAAACCCACATGAAAGTCATTGGAAAATAGCTAAAAGAATACTTCATTATGTTCGAGGTGCAGTTTAGTTTGGGATTCATTACAGTGCAGAAGCATCTCCTCTATTGGTTGGTTTCCTTGATTCCGATTGCGCTGGTGACCCTGATGATTGGAAGTCTACTGCAGGTTATGTGTTCACTCTTGGTTCAGGACCTATTATATGGGCTTGCAAGAAACAAAGTGCCATTTCTCTTTCTTTAGTAGAAGTAGAGTATTGTGGTGCCATAGAAGCTAGTAAGGAACCCCTGTGGCTTTGTAAGATCCTGTCAGAGTTTGGCTTTCAGCAACAACATCCGACTACACTTTGGTGTGATAATCAAAGTGCCATTCAACTATGCAAAGATCCAATCCAACATCAGTGCAACAAACACATTGAACTGCACATGCACTTCATCTGAAAGCTCATTCATGACCATGTTCTTTAAGTGCAATATTGTTCAACAGATGTTCAAGTCGCAAACATCTTTACAAAGACTCTCACTGATTCGAAATGGATACTAAATCAAGAAGAAAAGGTATTACAGACTCATGTGTAGGAAAATGCCTATATTACTTAGTGCAATGGATCAAAAATATTGCGAATAATATAGACAATGAACAATCAGAAAACATAACAGATGCACACATCAACACAACCAAAATAATAAAGGAGTTCACTAGACTTCCTAGCTATGTCTCCTGGTCCAGCTTTTAGTGTCAACCTCTATATTAATTCTTTAAGAACATATTATTAGAAGAGTGAGCTCAAAAAAAGAGTCTCAACCAACAGTGACATCAAAGAGGGATCTGCTCGAAAACCTCGAGTCTAAAAGAGTGCACAGACTGTCCCTTTGTCTCGTTCCTCTATTCAGTTTGCCTCAATCTGACTGGCTGACTGTCTTTCTGTGACGGTCTTCAACTGACTTCTTCCTTTTTCTATTCTGCCATTGGATGGCTTTTAAGCCTTTCGACGCTGTCTGTTCGCCTCCCTTCGTGCTCTCTGGCTCCTTGTGTTGTCCCTTCATCTCCCTGCTGAGCATTTAAACAATCATTGCAAAACGCTTAAGGCACATGGCAGCTATTTATAAACGGAAGGTTCTTTGGGCACGGGTGAAAATCCCCGCAAATACACTTTTTGTTTACACAGAGGAATACACTGAAAACCAATGAAACACTTGAACAAAACGCCAAAGTCGGAACTCAAAAGATATAAAGCCTGCTCTATAATCCTTTCAGGTCCGCGCCTTTATCACAAGTCGCATGTCGTAGCACCAACGGTCATGGTCCATAGCCTTTGTATTATGGTGATGCGATCAATATCGCCGATCGCAATTGCACATCGGTCTGCCGCATTGCTTTGCGTCATTTCCCTTTATTGTGCTGCGATGCGATAAGTCACAAATCACATATCGCATGGTCTTTGGGCCTGCGGGTTAAGTCCTTCCCTTTGGAATCTGCGATGCGATATCTGTAATCTCTGCCGTTGATCTGCACGCTCGATCAACAGTCCACGTTAAGTCGCTGATCGTAGTCACATTTACCTTAGGGTTGCCTCCGATATACTCCGTTAGCCTCTCCCGATGCGATATCCCGATTTAATCTGGGTCGTTGATCTATCCGATTCGACGACTCCTGTGCAACGAGACTTTACGTTCCGCTTAGCTCTATTTTCCGCCATTATTAGTGTTTTTCTTCTGTGATAATGTTTTTTGATAGTATATTTATATGAATACTTAGACTTAGAGATTTGATACAAGATACATTTTGGATCACGCCTTCCCACTAAAAAGCTTTTGGACCACCAAAAGTTGGTTTTAGCATTTGAGCAAGTGAGGATACTGCTCCTTCACCTGTCTAACTTCTATCCATTGTGCTTTGCTTGGATTTGAACCTTTGAGTCCCACTCTCAGATACTCAACATCCCCTTAACGCATAGTTCTTACCTTCCTGTCTAGAACTGTGTCCTCCTGTAACTCGTTGAGATACTCAGGCAACAAATCCCTAATAGAAGGCAACTGACTTTGCTCTTCAGGATCTTCAATCAATGAAGGTTCATACAATCTCAAGTTTTCTACATTAACGATTGAATAGATCTGCATATAAGCTGGCAAATCAAGGCGAAAAACATTTTCACCAATTTTATCAAGTATCTTGAAAGGTCCATACCTTATTGGTTTTAGCTTCGTACCTTCACCTTGCATTATGTCTTTGTTGATGTACAGCCAGACTTGATCACCAACTTTAAAACTATGTTCAGCTCGATACTTGTCATGTCTTGCCTTGTACTTGGCTTGACTTCTTTCCAGCTGTTCCTATACTGCCTGGTGAATTTCCTAGATTTGTTCAATGAACTTGGTTGCTTTGTCCACCTCACTGTGTCCATCAACTGCTATCTCTTTACCAAAGACAAAATCCAAGGGAGACTTTGGTATAAAACCAAAACAAGTCTCAAAAGGAGATCTCTGAGTAGAAGAGTGCTTGGCACGGTTGTAAGCATGCTGCACATAACACAGATGATCATCCCAAAGCTTGGGATGCTTGCTGCATTAGCCTCTGAGCAACTGGATCATTGTCCCGTTGACCACTTCTGTCTGACCATCTGTTTGTGGATGAAATGTTGTGCTCTTCTTCAACCTGGTGTCCATCAACTCCCATAAACTTGACCAAAACTTCCCAACAAATCGAGAATCTTGATTAGATACAATAGAAGTGGATAACCCAACATGAACCCATACATTATGAAAGAACAAATTTGTTGTTTGTTCAGTTGTAACCTGCTTGTTACATGGAATCAAAGTACACATTTTACTAAACCTATCCACAACAACATACAAATAATCATGACCTTTCCTATATTTTGGCAATCCCCCAACAAAATTCATGGAAACACTTTCCCAAGGACGAGAAGGAATTGGAAGTGGAGTGTACAAGCATAATTTCTGATTATTGGGCTTGCTTGTAGCACACATAGTACACCCTTTGATATATTTAGAAACTTTCTCATGCATTCTTGGCCAATAACAAAACCTTTGCAATTGTGCAACTGTTTTACTTACACCAAAATGACTTGATATGAGAGAAGTATGTGCTTCTCGAATTATGTTAACTCTTTCAGTTTGTGTAATGCATAGCTTTCCCAAAAGATATAAGAGTTGGTCCTTTACATAATAATCCAACTCTTCTACTTGCTTGCCATGACTTAAAGTTGCATATACATCTTTAAAATCTGCATCTTGAGCATATTGTTCAATGTAACTTTCATGCATTACTGAGTTATGCTTAAGTATAGTAGATGCATTTATGATTGGTCTTGATAACATGTCTGCAACCTTATTGTGTATGCCCTTCTTATATCTGATGACAAGATGAAATTGTTGTAGGAAACCCATCCACTTATAATGTCTTGATTGCTGCAATTTAGTTTGTGAGTGCAAATATTGAAGTGGTTGATAATCTATATATGTGTCCACTTTTTCACACTTTGTACTAATGCATACAATTCTTTATCATATGTGGGATAATTAACTATTGCAGAAGTAAATGTCTCAAAATGATAGCATATGGGTTTTACGTGTTGCATTAACACTGCTTCCATGGCATAGTCACCGGCATCTGTCTCAATCTCAAATGGATGTTGAAGATCTGGAAGTGCTAGTACTGGTGTTGTACTGATTTTCTCTTTTAAGGCGTCGAAGGCTTTCTGTTGTTTGCCTCCCCACTTAAACACCTGTTTCAATCCTGTTAAAGCATGTAATGGAGCTGCAATCAAAGAAAAGTTAGCAATAAACTTTCTCCAGTATTGTGCTGCCCATAGGAAACTCCTAACCTCTGTAGCAGATTTGGGTTTAGGCAAGTTCACAATGACTTCAACCTTAGAGGGATCTATCTTCAATTCACCACCCCCTAAAATATAACCCAAATAATTTAAAGATGTTCTGCCAAATTCACATTTTGACAGTTTTGCATAGAGATTTTCTCTTTTTAAAATGTCTAAAGTCTGCTTCACATGCTTTACATGGTCTTCCCAAGTCTTATTAAAAACAAGAGTTCCATCTAAATAAACAATTACAAAATCATCAATGAATGGTCTAAGTACATCATTCATGACTCTCATAAATGTAGCAGGAGCATTAGTTAAGCCAAAAGGCATAACCAACCATTCATAAAGTCCTTGCTTTGTCTTGAAAGCAGTCTTCCATGCATCCTATTATGCAACATTGACCTGATGATAACCACTTCGCAAGTCTAACTTAGAAAAGTAAACTGCTTCTTTCAATTGTTCTAATAAATCATCAATACGAGGAAGAGGGTAACAATTCTTGATCGTTATTTTATTTAGTGCTCTATGATCAATGCACATTCTCCACGAACCATCTTTCTTTTTCACCACCACGATTGGAGATCCACATGGTGATGTGCTTGGTCATATAAAACCTTTATCGAGCAATTCTCGTACCTGCTTCTTTATCTTTGCATTCTCTAAAGTTGACAACCTTTAGTACCTGTGGCTGTAACTGTTGTTTCATTGCTTGAATCTGATCCCAAGTCCTGCTGAATAGTAGCAGCATTCTTTCTCTCCTTACCACCAAACTTCTTAGGTTTCCGTTCTGGATGCAAAGAACAACATTGTGCCTCATCGTGTCCTTATTTCTTGCAATGAGTGCATGAAGGTTTATCCTTCTTTACCTTGTTTTCTTTCCTCTCCTTCCATTTTAGTTTCTTCTTTTCTTTGCTCTTGCTTTTAGAATATTTAGATGATCCACCAACCTCTGGGTTTACATTCTTACCTCTAGCTTCTAGATGTGTGGCTTGAACTGATACATCATCTAAGCTAGTGGGATTAAACATGAGAATAGTATGCTTTAAATAGCTATGAAGACCACCTATATACTTCAATAAAGTCTCAGCTGAGTCTAATGATATACCTAGAGTTAAAGCTCTCTTTCTGAATTCCTGAGTACAACTTTGTACACTTTGACCCTTCAATTGGCGAAGAGTTTGCCAACTCATCATTGCCTGCTGCATGTAAGCTAAAGGATAGAATTTCTTTTTGATAGCAGAAACAAATTCGTTCTAGCTAAAAATGATTTTACCATGTTTTTGTAGATCAGCTTGTGTCTTGCCTTCCCTCCATACTAGTGCAGTTCCTCCAAGTCAAAGGCTAGCCAATTGAATCTTCTTCCTTTCTGAATCAACATTATGTACCCTGAAATATACATCAATTTATCTTATCCAATTATCTAGATTTTCAGCATTGAGTTCTCCATCATAAATTGGCAAATCAAACTTCACATCTAATTTGATTAAGGAAGTTTTCTTCTTCTTCTTAGAAGAGGTAGTGTTATGCAAAGAAGATGATGAGGATGATGAACGTGATGATGGAGGAGATGGTGGAGGAGGCATTTCCCCTTTCCCTTTGCCTTCTGGAGGGGCAACTAGAAAAGGTTCCTTTGCTCCTTTTTCTGGTTTGGGTGTTGAAGTGATTTCACCTCGACCCTTCTTAAACTCCAGATACATCTCTTCCACCATAGCTTGGATTGTCATAAAAATTTCTATAAACTAAGATTTTGATCCCAATGGAGCTTCTTCTGCATTCTCTTATGAGAATAGACTCTTCCAATCTCTGGATTAGCCTCAACAAGTTATCCTTCTCCTAGTCTGAGCTTTAATCTAGTTAGCATTCAAAATCCAGCACAAGCTTGTGCTCTAATACCACTTGATCCGAAATGGATACTAAATCAAGAAGAAAAGGTATTACAGACTCATGTGCAGGAAAATGCCTATATTACTTAGTGCAACGGATCAAAAAGATTGCGAATAATATAGACAATGAACAGTTAGAAAACATAACAGACACACACATCAACACAAACAAAATAATAAAGGAGTTCACCAGACTTGCTGGCTACGTCTCCTGGTCCAACTTTCAATGTCGACCTCTATATTAAGTCTTTAAGAATAGATTATTACAAGAGTGAGCTCAAAAACAGAGTCTCAAACAACAGTGACATCAAAGAGGGATCTGCTCAAAAACCTCGAGTCTAAAAGAGTGCATAGACTCTCCCACTGTCCTGTTCCTCTATTCAATCTGCCTCAATCTAACTGATTGACTGTCTTTTTGTGACGGTCTTCAATTGACTTCTTCCTTTTTCTGTTCTGCCATTGGATGGATTTTAAGCCTTTCAGTGCTGTCTGTTCGCCTCCCTTTTGGGCTCTCTGGCTCCCGACGCTGTCCCTTCATCTCCCTGTTGAGCGTTTAAATAATCATTACAAAACGCTTAAGGCACAGGGTAGCTGTTTACAAACAGAAGGTTCTTTGGGCGTAGATGAAAATCCCTGAAAATACACTTTTTATTTACATAGAGGAATACATAGTATACACTAAAAACGAATTAAAAACCTGACCGAAACACTAAAGCCGGAACTCAAAAGATATAAAGCCTGCTCTATAATCCTTTTGGTTCCGCGCCTTTATTGCAAGTCGCATGTCACAACGCCAACGGTCATGGTCCATAGCCTTTGTATTATGGTGATGCGATCAATATCTCCGATCGAAATCGCACATCGGTCCGTCGCATTGCTTTGGGTCATTTCCCTTTGTTGTGTTGTGATGCGATAAGTCGCAAATCGCATATCGCATGGTCTTCGGGCCTGCTGGTTAAGTACTTCCCTTTGGAATCTGCGATGCGATATCTGCAATCTCCGCCATTGATTTCGACACTCGATCAACGGTCCATGTTAAGTCACAGATCACAGTCGCATTTCCCTTAGGGCCACCTCCGATATACTCCGCTGGCCTCTCCCGATGCGATATCCCAATTTAATCTAGGCCATTGATCTGTCTGATCTTACTGCTCCTGTGCAACGAGACTTTACGTTCCACTTAGCTCTGTTTTCCACCATTCTTAGTGTTTTTCTTTTGCGATAGTTTTTTCCGATAGTATATGTATATGAAGACTTAGAATTAGAGGTTTGATACACGATCCATTTTGGATCACTCATAGAGGTGAAGTTTACTAAACTTCGATTTATGGTTGGGGTTCAGGAAGTTGTCACTAAGGGGGATAGGCTCCTCCTTCCTTCTCCTATTGTGTCATATTTGTAAATCCTTCAATCCTGTCCCAAATTGTTCTTAAGGGGGAAAGTTAGGATATTACGACACATAGGAAATAGTTAAGTATAACTTGGTCTAGTGTAGAGTTAGGTAAAGTGTGTTTCTTTACTATGTACTTTTGTAACTTACAATCCAACGGTTATGATATGTTCTAGACATGACGTGGTCCGATGGTTCATTATCTCCTCGGTATTACTAACACTTGATCCGTGGCTTAACACCTGATTGGTCCATGATCTCTATTTAAAGAGCATGGAGGGTCATTTGTAGTGTAACCATTCATGAGATGATTATGTAAACTTTCATTCTTTTATTAATAAATTGCCTGAAGTGGCCGCGTTGGCTAATGCCGTGGATTGTTTCCCTCTTTGAGGGTTTTAACCATGTCAAGAATAATGGTGTATTGATCTGTGATCTGTTTGTGAGCGGTGTCCTTTGGTGTTCTATCTAAGGAACTTACCCTGTAAATTCCTACAGAACACAAGATTATATGGAAACCATTTTAAGAGAAAACCACAATTATTTTTTTCCTATAATTCTTTGTAGGCACTAACCTATTGTTACAAATATTTGTAGGCACCAACCTAATGGAGAAATCAATCCCCACTACTGTAAATATTCATAGGCACCAACCTACTGGAGACACCAATTCCCAATGTTGCAAATATTCATAAGTACCAACCTACTAGAGACACTAATCCCCAATGCTGCAAATATTTGTTGAGACCCAGCCACTTCACTGAGCTTGTTTGTTGCTTCTTCCTTCACCAGGTCTACTTGTTGCTTCTTCCTTCACCAGGTTTTCTTGTCGCTTCTTCCTTCACTAGGTCTACTTCTCCCAAAAGTTCTTGTGTTTGGCCTCATCCCAAGAATGAAATTGTACAACATGCCACATATTCTATTTCGCAACCATAATTTTGCAATTTTTACCTGAGGCACTTCTATGTTGTTCTTAAGGTCTCTGAAAATTTCACACTTCTAAAAGTCCCATAAAGAAAGTTATAGTAAAAAAATTCAAGTTGACTTGTTTGAAATTGATTTTAGGATCATTTAGAAACCCATATTCCATAAGGTATATTTCTAAAATTATAGTGAATTAATGTTTGAAATTTTTACCACAAGTATCTAAAAGTGTCACCTTATATTTCCTTAATATTTCATAGTTTGAAACATCTCAAAAAATAAGTTATAGTGAAAATGCCAAATTGACTTGTTTGAAGTTGATTTCAGGACTATTAGAAACCCTAACTTCCATAGGGCATAGCTTAGAAATTATAGTGAATGAAATTCTAATTTTTTTTACCATGGATACCTTAATATCTCTCTTTTGTCACCTCAAGATTTCACAATCTGAAACATCATGAAAAAAAAGTTATGGTGAAAATTCCAAACTTACATATTTAAAGCAAATTTCAGGAGCATCAAGAACTCTAACTTATTAAGACCATATCTTTGAAAGTATGGTGAATGAATGCCTAAAATTTTTACCACATGTACACAAGTATCTTGCCTTTATCTTCTCAAACTTTCATGGTCTAAAATTTTCCACGAGAAAAGTTATAGTAGAAATGCAAGGATGACTTGTTCACTCCATAAATCACATTTTTGCTCCACCTTTAAAATCCCAAGAGTATTCCCCAACTTCTTTTGTGCACTTAAAATTTCTTCTTGAGTGGATGGTATTCAAATGCACTCATCTATCCTTTATTTATAATATTTTTGTGCTCACTTTTGGGGTCAGTTTGTAAAATTGTCTAGGTCAACTTATACTTTCTAGCTAGGCTGATTTGAAAAAATATTTCATATCTCCTCACTCTTATGGAGTTAGAGGGAGTGTCATACACCATTGGAAAGGCCGTGGAATAATATTTTCAACTTTATATCCCATGCTACCATTTTAGCTATGTATTCAAAGTAAAAATGTCGTCAAAGATAGGGCTATCCAAACTGGCCATTAAAAAAGTTGGGCATGCAAAAAATATTTCCAACAATATTTATCTTGGACATTTGTAGTCTCCCCCTATCTTTTCCATTAATAACAACAATATTTCCAACAATCTCCCCCTTTGTCATTGAGTACAACCCTTAGTTATTTAGGCAACAATATTGTAGTACTCCCTATGTGTGCAACTCTCCTTGTGTCAACAATTCTTTCTCTATTTACAACTTCTCCTCATTTGACATCAATGGAAAAAAGTTACTTTCCTTGAGATTATGCTTACCTTTAGTTACAAGATGAGAGGAATATCATTTCCAACTTTTGTCTTAGATATTCAAAGGTTTCTCTAGGAAAGAGTTTGGTAAAAATATTTGCAACCTATTTCTTGGTGGCAATGTATTCCAACTTGACACTTTGTTCAACTACATGTTCTCTTAAGAATTGATACTTAATGGGAATTTGTTGCTTCTTTGAGTGCTTAACATGATTCTTTGAAAAGTTGATTGCACTTGTGTTCTTGTAGATGCTTGAGATTGGATGATCATATTCTACCTTGAAATCCTTCAGTGTCCACTTCATCAACATAACTTGTGTGCAACATATTGTTGCTAAAACATATTCGATTTCTCTTGTGTTTGAGAAATTGAAGTTTGGTTCTTGCTCAATTGTGATACTAGACAATTGACTCGAAAGAATGTTCCTCCAGTTGTACTTTTCTTTTCATTAATACTTCTTGCCTAATCTGCATCTCTGTATGTTGATTGAAATGAAGTCTTTACTTATTGAATACCATATAACAAAGTCCAATGTGCCCTTTATATATCTGAATATTATTTTTGTTGCTTGCACATGTCTCCTTTGGTGCAAATTGAAATATTGTGATGAATCCTACTGCTTGCATTATGTTTGGTTTTGATGTTGTCACATATAGTAGAATGTTAATCATTGACTTATCCATCATTTGATTTGTCTACGGGGATTAATCATCTTTGTTGAATTTGCATCTTATGATTATGGGTGTAATCACAGGTGCACAAACTTCCATTTTGAATTTCTCCAACATCTTCTTGATGTAGTCGGTCTGAGAAATAAATATCTTTGTTGGATTAAGAAATATGCAAACCTAGAAAGAATAACAATTCTCTAAGTATGGACATATCAAATTACTTTTGCATTTCTTCTGCAAAATTTTGCCTCATTTTATTGGCATTACTTTTAAAAATGATATCATCTATATAAACCAAAATGATTAACAAAGATTCATTTTCTCTTTTGATGCAAAGATTGTTATTTGCAACTCCTCTTTTCAAACATGTATTTGTCAAGTCCTGAATACCAAGATTTAGGAGCTTGCTCTATTCCATAGAGTGATTTCTTCAATTTACATACATGATCTTCATTTTTTGATAGCTGAAATCCTTTTGGTTGTTTAATATATACTTCTTCTAAATTTCCATTTAGAAACTGACTTTAAAGTTCTTAAAACACAAAAATGCTAAAAACATTTTGATTTTTTCTATTCTTGCAATTGGAGCAAAAGTTTTTTCAAAGTAAATACCCTCAACTTGAGCATACCTTTTGCAAAACAATGTTGCTTTATTTTTTACTACTTGTCCATCTTAATTCAACTTGTTTCTGGAGACCCATTGGGTGCCAATCACATTCTTGTCTTTTGGTTTGTGCACAAGTTACCATGCCTTATTCTTCTCAATCCGATTCAATGTTTCTTACATAATGTTAACCCAATTATTTTCTTCATTGGCTCATGTAAATCTGTTGGGCTCTATTTTGGATGGCAAATAAAAGTTTGTTTGTTTGGTGTACTTATCAATCCTCTTTTAGTCTAATCTTTTGTATATGTACCACCAAAAAATATAATTTTTTTTAATGATACTTTTGGACAAATCTGGATGGTGTATTTGTATATTGGTGTTTTATTTCTTCTTATTCTTGTTGTAAATATTGATAGGGGGATGAATCAGTATTTCACTTTTCTTACAATTTAGTATCTGAAAACATTAACCAATCACATTACATCAAGAAGGGATAAGATTTATATTAACAATTTATTTATATCTTAAAAGGAAGCTTTAAATTTTGGATTTACTAACTACAATTGGAAGGCATACAACCCTTGGTTTACTAGCTCCCACTGGATGGAGGTGACAACCTCCTGAGGGAATCTACAACTTCATTTCCTAGCATCACTCTGCCACCCTTTATAATAGATGATAAAACAAAAACACTTGGGTTCCAGTACCGAGGATATTGGCCCAATTAAAATATTATTCAAACACTGCTATTTCTCCTAAGTCATTTACAACTTTAATTCTAATCCTTTAATCTTAATATGTTTAATAGGTATATTGTTGTAGTGATCATCAAAAATGAAGTTTAACAACAAAAATGGAATGTAACTCAACCTTTAATTAGTTTCTTAAACAAATATCATTCAACAATTAGGACAACCTTAACTTGGTCCTCTAATCTCCTTAACACAGCTCCTCAACTAGGTTGAAACAAGTTGATTCAAGGTAGGCCTAGGTTTGCTTCAGGAAATTTGGATCTACCTCTGCCTCAAACTCAGACCTCTACCTAAAACTGATAAAGATTCAGATCTATCCAAAATTTGGATCTGCCTCAACAACCTTAGGTTCATATCTCTACCTCAGAAAACCTCAGGTTCATACCTCTGCCTTAGAGAACCTTAAGTTTAGACCTCTACCTCAGAGGACCTCAGGTTCAGACTTCTATCTCAGAAAACCTCAGGTTGATACCTCTGCCTCAAAAACCTCATTAGAGAAATTTTGAGGTCTAAAATGGGCCTCAAAACAAAAATGTAAAACCAAAATCAACTTTATAAGAACCAATATGATTAAAGATGATGATGTCAACCATGGGGGGTGTTTCACCATTTTTGGAGTAAAAAAGGGAAGAAGATTAAAAAAAAAAAAAAAACTATTTTTTCAACTTATATCCCTAAGGTTTTACTCAAGTTTCGAGCGGGAGCACTTTTTGGATGCATAATTTAATTCATCATCCAAGGATTTCCCATGTTGCATACTTTCGATGGACCCTGCTACACGAAAAATGAAAAATACATGAAAAACATGATTGCAAACACATTTTTTCTTGTATTTCTCATTTTTCGTGTAGCGGGGTCCATCAAAAGTATGCAACATGGGTAATCCTTGGATGAGGAATTAAATTCTGCATCCAACGAGTGCTCTCACTCGAAATTTGAGTAAAATTGTAGGGAGATAGGTTGAAAATATGAGTTGAAAAAATAGTTTTTTTATTTTTATTTTTTCCCTCTAAAATTTGATGATTTAATCTAATATTATTTTATTATTTCCACTATTATTTTATAATATTCCTTAGGAGGCCCATTTTAGACCTTAAAATTTCTCTAATTCATGTCAACCTCAGAGAGATTTTGGATCAACCTTAGAGAGATTTCAGATATGTCTTAGAAGGATTGCTTCAGAAGGAGACTTGGTATAGTTTTGTCTTCTACTACGGAACAAATTTCAAGAAATTTTGGCTAGCAATAAGGAGACTTCAAGAGATATCAACCAACAATAAGAATATTCCAAAATATTTCCTTACAACGAATGTCCTATGACAGATAACCAAGCAATGTTCATAAGCTCAATTTTAGAATGGTCTCCCAAAGTTAGTCTTCATCAAATGCTTCACTATAGGGCTCAACCTACACTAGGTCAAAATACTTTTTTTTATGACTTGATGCTTGATCATATTCATTTTGATTGCCACGACTAGGATATATATATGGTTTTGAGGGTGGCCTAATTTGGAGCCAAATTACCCATAATAATACATTTGTTCCCATAATTTAAATCCTTTATTAAGCTAGCCTGAATAAGAAGGTTTACTCAACTTAAAAATTAAATTTTGTCTTCCATAATATCTTTTCAAGGATGATTTGGACACATGGATTTAGGCCAACTTAAAATTATATTTTTGACCTTCTTCTAGGTGCAACAATGACTTTCTTCTTGCCATGAATTTATGGGCAAGAGTTGGTGATACACCCATCCATTTGGGGCATCAAACTTCAAACTTGAATATATCTTCACTCAAAGGGACCGACTGTAGGTGTACCACCTATCAAACGAAATGGCATGACAAGGGATACCAATCTAGAGTGTTGTTGCATCCAAATTCACTAACTTGTGCACACATATCATCGAACAAGTGTGGCCCATTCACCCTTTGACATTAATGACAATTTCTTCCAACAATTCGTCCTTTTTCTTCCTTTTTTCATTCTTTGTAGATTGTCTCCTCTAGATTATCATTTCTGTATGACTTTTATGTTTAAAGTATTTCTTCATCTACTCTTACATCAATACTTTCTACCACCTTGCACAATATTTTGTTGTAACATTTGTAAGCCTTTCTTCCCAATGCATAGATGAGAAAGATACATTCATTTTTTCTAGAATCGAACTTGCCTAAATTATCTTCATCTACCTTTACATAGAACTTGCTCCCAAATAATTTGAAGTATATGACTGTAGTTGGTCTACCTTTCCCTAATATATAACGTGTCTTGTTGTTGTTAACTCTAATTTGTTCTCTATGCAAAATGTAGCATGTTATGCTAATTGCTTGTTCCCAAAAGGTGTTCAGTATTTTGGCTTCATTCAATATTGTTATAGTCATTTACTCTATAGTTATGTTTTTCCTTTCTAGAACTCCATTTTGTTGTGAGTCCTTGTTTTCGAAATATTTCTCTTGATTCCACGAGTCTTACATAATTCATCAAATTAATTAGAGGTTAACTCACCTCCTTTGACTTTAAGCATTTGATTTTTAAACCAATCTCATTTTCAATTAGAGATTTTAAAGGTTTAAACTTATCAAATGCTCCATATTTTTCTTAAGGAAATGTAACCTATGTCATTCTGGTGTAATAATCAATAAGAAAGATAAAATAACTCCCACCTTTTAAAGTTTGCGTTATTGCTAGTCTGTAGAGGTCTACATGTACAAGTTCCAATGGATTTGATGTTGATTACTTCTTTGTTTGGAAACTAACTCTTGTTGTCTTCCCATGTTGAAATGGATTTCAAATAGCATACGTAGGTTTTGAGATCCTTGACATATCTTTGATTGTGTGTGTCATGCTAAGTTTTACTATATTGCAAAGTTTATGTGACCCATCCTTTTATGTGATAACCTCCTTTTATCTACTTGTCCCATACAACATTTTTCTCCTTTTACTTCACCAAGGACATATGCATTGCTTTATGTTATGTTTTCATTTGTCACTAATATCCTTGAATTTTCTTTCCTTATTTCACATCCTTTAGAATGAAATGTGAGGTTGTAACCTTGATCACATATTTGATTAACACTTAGAAGATTGTTTTTTAACCCTTCACCGTACAAGACATTCTGTATTTTATTATTTCCATCATTAAGACTAACTATACATTTTCCAATTATCCTTGCAAAATCAGTATCCCCAAAAGTAATGCTACCTCCTTTTTCTTTCTTTAGGTGAATTTTTTTTTTGATCCCCTACCATGTGTTTTGAATAACCACTATCAATGTACCATTGGCTTCCATTATTTTGGGCATATAATGCAAGTCCACATTCTTCTTTCATATGTTCTTCTTGCTTCCTTTTCCAAACCTTTGTGTATTATTATCTGTGCCCAATAAGGACATATTATTCCTTGTTTTGTTTAGGATACTTTATTATTTTTATTTTACAGCCGTGCTATGCGCCCATAGTTATTGCACTTATAGCATTCAATATTGTAATTAAGTAGTGAAGCAAATGAATTATAGTTTCTATCAACAAACCAAGAAGAATGAGGTTTGTTGCTCACATAATAATTCTTTAAGGTCTTATAAGATCCCCTATTTTTATCTCTCTCATGATCACTTATAAAATATATTACTCTATAACCAAAATTATTTCAATAAAAACAATATCCAAGGAAGAAATTTTAGTATCAAGTTGTGAAAGGCCTCCTTGGTGGAAAAACTCTTTTGAATTCACTCTTGTTGTTCTTGTGAGCATAATTAGGTTTATGTTGGTCCTCACTCCCTTTTCGACTGTTGCATTCATTGTAGATGGAGTCTTAGAGAATATTAGTGTAGCATACCCCCTCCTAAACCCAACCCAAAACAAAGGTTAGATGGAGATAGTTATTGTGATGACCCAATATCCTTGGTTTAGTTATGGAAATGCGGTCCAAATTTTTTGATCTCTTCCAACTACTTCATAAATTAAAATGGATAGCATTGTTGTGTTTGTCTCATTGATATTTTTCCAATGATATAATATTTACCCCAATCTAAACCATGAATCAAAATATATGATGACTTAAAAACTAGCTTGTTAGGCTTTGCCATGTCATCAAACCTACCATGTGAAATCCATGTGGCTACCCAAGTCACATGGCACATAGCATTTTTTGACTTGCTCATGTTCATTAAACCCATTTCTAAGGTCCAATATACAATGCACAATATATATATGTGTGTGTGTGTGTGTGTGTGACATGGGTGTGGTTCCTGGTGTAGTTGGGAGTAAACTTACCCAGGGACAAAACACCATGTGGTTCATATAAGAGCCCCAAACTTTGACCTTCGACCACACAAAAAACCCTACTCTCACCTGAGCCCTGACTAGTAACCCTACTTGACTGTGCTATCAAGCCCGATCTCTACTGGCGAGTCCTCCCCAACCTACTCCGAGTCTAACTTGTTTCCGGGCCCTAACTCAGCCAACAAGGCAGACTGGCCTGACCTCTGACCCAATAGGTCCCACTAGTGGTTCTGACTTATTTTACAAGCCTTTTACACTTCGAAATTTTATGGATTCCTTCGTGGTTTTTATGCAGGCCAAATCATTCAAACTCTTCTTCCTGTTAAAGCATGAACTCCATGATTTCATAGTAGCTCCAAGGCCATGCAATCCATTAAGCTTTCACATCGCATTATTAACTAAACTTGTTGAAGAGCACACAGGAAATTTTAATGATGAAACTTGGAAAATAATGTGTAGAAGATACCCTCAGTGAATGTGCATTCCATCAAGATTACAAGGAACTCAAGCAGCACCCTCACACAACATGAAGATACATTCCTTTCAATTGCTAAACTCACATACACAGAGAAATTAAAGGGCACCTACATAGTAGTACATGTTGGATACCATAATAATCCAACCTCACCATTCAACGCAAAGATATTACCATCTCTTCATAAATAAAAGATCACTAAGGTTTAAATACCCAACATATTTTGACCATTCCTCATAGACCCATACAGGGAATTTAACATCACACATCTACACAAGAATCCCATCCCTCAAGGTCAACATGAGCATTTTATCATGTCAATATGCATGCACATAATATTAAAATACAGAGGAGCATAAGTAAACATCGTTACTCTATACATTGGAATTAAGATACTCCTTAACATTACAAAGGGAAGAACATCCTTCAACATTAGTTTATGCACTTATTACATAGTGAATATTTACATCACAACATATGCATGTGAAACTAGATAGACACTTATCTTAAAATGAAGAAACTGGAAACTGGAAACTGCGATTCAGACTTCGACTCTCCATACAACCATAGATAAGTTGCATCCAAGTCTTTCTTGCAATTGTCACCCCTGAGATAGATTCCAAATCTTGAGGTAGAGTGCTTGCAAAGGAGTTTAAACCAATATTGTTAGCTAAGACAAGGTGTCCCAAGCCTTCCTCACCTCCACCCACCAGCTATCAAGAATCAATAACCATTGTGAACATATTCGCTCGCATACATACATTATCCACTAAAGGGATTAAACCAATATCTTCAGTCGAAACATGGCGTCTCAAGGCCACACTTCCTTCACCCACCAGCTACTCAACAATTACATGCAAGACATGGAACACATTATTTTATGCATTTGAACTCGTAGACCAACTTCCCAACTTCTCTAGGGATTTAGACAAAAAGAATCTCAATTAAAATATGGGGAGAGAGATATATAGTTAATAACATGGAGTTTTATTAGCTATTCTACATTTGAAGGAATAAGAGTGCACTTTCTAGCAGCTTAGTGGAATCTTTGACCTATGTTCTTAGCCCAAATCCCATGGAACTACCATTAGGTGTTATCAACCCACTAGCCCTGTGTACCTCCACCTCTCAAAGGTTATCAAATAACATAAGTCTTCAGTGGATTTATCAACCTTGTAAGGCACAACCATGGCTTTGTGATTATCAGATAGCAAGCCTCATGGGTTTCTTAGCTAGCTATCATCAGAGTTATGCTCTCCCTGAATTCTCACAATCCTACTATTCTTGCCTGCCCTCTCAATGATTTAGCTTGACCATTTAGGAGCCTCACAACCTCCCTCTTTTTCATGTTCCCTTCTTTGCCTGTGCGTATGAGTTGTGGGTATTTTTCCATAGAAATTTTTGTCTCTTCTTGTTTCTTCAAGAAGAGCCTCTCAGCCTCCTCCATTCATTTTTCCTTCTTTGTGTGCATCATGTCACTTCCTTTTACATGTGAAAGAATGTGCATCCCCAAATAACCCACTACTCTCGTTGTTCTTCATTGTAAATTCCTGAAGGAGTCTCCCTTGTGTGGTATTCATGGACCAACAACTCTAGGAAGTGCGACCATAATCTCCATTAACTTTTGTCATTTCTTGTTTGTATTGTTGCCCAAAGAAAACATGGGCACATCCTTGTTTTTGCAGTTGAGTTAATACACTCTCATCTCATTCAAAACCACTCAGTTAGTCCATGGCAATATTTAAAACAAGCAACTCCAAGCAATCTTCCTCTATGTTCCTCTCTTAGCCATTTTAAATTTTACATTTACATAATTACAAGGAATTTTTTTAATTATTTACAAGGGGAATTAACCCGCAGGGGATGTCACATTCCCCAACCCCATAGAGGAACACCATCTTCGGTGTTCTCATTCCCAATCACAAATAAAACATGCTTAACCCAAGCATAAATGATTTGGAGCTTTATATTTACAACTCAATTACAATTACAACTCACATACACATTTTCTTTTTCAACAACTGAATGGATCTATATACCCATTAACTCAACCATAATTTAGCGTCTCTTTGTAGTCTTCTTTGTGATTTTGTTACACATTATGATATCTCCAAGTTATTTTAATCCTCTTTTCAATCAGCTTCATTCACCCCAATCGGGAAATTCCTTTCTTTCTTGTAACATGGCATACAATCTCTCATGAGATTCATCATAGAAAATTTGCAAAAATTAAATTATACCTCTTTTCTTGTCCTTTGAATGGTTGCTCAACCATTCACACACATGTATTTAACAAAGCCCACTTATCAGGTGTTCTCAACAACTCCTTGTTGTTACACCACAGTGGCCACAAATAAGTCATTGACATGCACATTTATCAGGTGTTCTCAATAAATCCTTGTTGTTACACCAAAGTGGCTATAAATCAGTGCAAAGGTTCATGTAGAGCACATTGAGTCTTAGTTAAGCCTTAGGGAGATAGATATAGTTAATAGTGAGGAGGTTTTATCAGTTGCATTACTCATGAAGGAATAAGAGTGCACTCTCAAATAACTTCTCAATGAAACTTCCATTTGTGTTCTCAGCCCAACTAAGTGGAATTGCCATCAGGTGTTATCAACTCACTAGTCTTGAGTGCCTCAACCTCCTGAAAGTTGTCAACTAGCATAGTCTCTGGTGGATTTAAAAGCCCATAAGGCATAACCACTACTCAATGATTATCAACTAGCAAGAGTCTTGGGGTTCTTAGCTGAGCTAACATCTGAGCTTGCTCTATGATTTTCAACCAACATGCCTCATCGGTTTCTCAATTGTGCTATCAACATAACTATGCTCCGTGATTATCATCCAACAAGCCTCATGGGTTTATCATCTATGCTATCATTAAAACTTCTCTACTCCACTAAACTCTCTCTTGGCATTAGCACAACGCTTAGTGAAGTATATGCCCAATCCTGCAATCAAGGATTATGATTATTATTTAATATTCATGCTACCAAAACCATCAACATTTCCTTGTCATTCACATGACACAAAATGAGAATATAAAATCCTTATTATTATGACATTAAAATCATTAATCAACCAGGGCTACTTTTTCGCAATTGATTCCTCACACAATATGGAATCTTTTCATGCCTTCTATATTTGCATTAAATAAATATAAACTATCATTCTTCCACAGGAATGACACCTAACAAACTTGTTAGTAAAAATGACATTCGTACATGTATACAAACATTGGCATGATTAGAAACTTATCACATACGCAAATAAGGTCAAGGTCATGAGAACTTCCGTTGTATCATTTTCATAACTGCTTCAGTCCTATCCATTACCTCATGGAGGAGACCAACCCAATTGGTTATCGTACTACTATCCACTTAGTCATGGGCATACCATACATTAACACATGTAAGATAAAACCAGAGTTTTAGAGAACTGCTTACATTTCTATTGTTATTCACACAACAATTTTTAGCCTGTACATAATTTCATTTTTTCTTGTTTTCATCTGTAGGAGTGATGCCCCAACATGCGCCAGCGATGCCCCCACCCCCCCATCTCCCAGGCCCAACCTTTCTCATTTTTTTTTTGTTCATGATCCTTAATTATTTGTAGGGCCTCTTTTAGGTTGTGATTTTGTTGGTCCTCCTCATCTCTCTTACCAGAGCCTTGTGGCCTTCCTACTACACCCAATCAATCTTCACAAGGCCCCCAAAGCATTAAGAACGAAAGGAAAATCCAAAGGAAAAGTGGACAGCCATAAAAAGAAAGAAACTCATGACAACAATCATAAAATAATACAACAAAATAGTATGACCATGCATAATCAAATAATAAAAAGGGAAATTCAAACATAAACCAATTGGGTTACACAAAACATAAAATATTCAACAATATAATGATTCAATCCCCATGAGTTTTGGAGTTTCTCAATTATTTATGAGTAAGGCTCAACCAAAGCCCTTTCCATGATTTCATTCAGTTTCTTCTACTATAACCAACCACAACAATTAAACTCAACCATTGCACAATTTATTTACAATTAATTATATTGCTTCAACCACAACAAAATGGATATATAATCCATACCTAATCAGCCATCTCAACCATTGATGCCAGGTGGCCAATGTGCCTATTTTATACGGCTGCGTAGGTCCTAGGCACATTTTGAGCTACATCCTCCACTGTCGGTGCTTCTTGCACATTATGTAGTCCATGTTGATTTCTCTATATCTAGGCGGAATCTCTACGCAAATGGTTCTCCCAACATTTCTAGCATACTATAGGCTTCTTTCAGGATCCATCCCCTTCATTATCTTGATTAAAGTGGCCTTCATAAGTTGCGTTGTATTTCTGTTGAGTTTTACCTCCATTGGTGGTGAAGCTTCTTACTTTCTTCACAGATTGATGTCATATATTTCCTTGCCTTTTTCCTCTAGTTCCTGAGCTTCCTTTTGCATTCAGGTCGATCTTAAGATCCAACTTACACCTAGACTATTCGTAGCAATGCTTTAGATTTATGATTGTGTTCTCCAAGGTACATGGCTCATCAAATTCAATCTTGTCTTTGAAGGATCTTGGCATCCCACTAATAATTCTTTGGAATTTTACCTTTTCCTCCTTGAGGTAGGGCACATATCGAAGCAACTCCAGGAATTTAGTAGCATATTCATCATTAGACATCTTCCCCATTTTGATCTCATAGAAATCCTTTGCCTTGCCATCAAATCTCTTTCAGAGAGGTATTTTTCCTTGAGGCTTTCCTCAAATTCATTCCATGTTAGCTCCTCTTCCCTTATTTCTTGTACATTCTTTAGATGCTCCCATCAGATATCAGACTTTCCTTTTGAGTTGAAGGTTTCCACCCTTTCTTTCGTATTTTTAGAATATTTATGAATTCTAAAGAATATTTTCACCCCCAACAACCATGATTCAACATCTTCTACTTCCTTTACCTCACAATCTCATGTAGGAGGCTTCACTTTCTTAAATTCCTCTGGTACATATTCTTTTTCCCTCCTATCATGATGATGATGATAATTCCTTTTGTGAGTTCCTTCAAGTTGCTACTCATGGGTGCCGTTCTTCTTCTCTAGAGTGTCTAGTGAAGTACCTCCTTTCACCGTATCTTCACTTGGCATTATCTCTCTCTTTCTAGATCTGCTCCCATCTACTCCCTTTGTTATTTCTTCTTGCTCTAAGGGACTCTGCCTATCCCTATGACTAGCTCCCAACTCATTTTGTCTTTTCCTTTGTAATTTTAAAAGACTCTGCAATAGGACCACATTCACCTTTTCTTTCCTCTCTTGTGCTTTGAAAATTGTTTCATTGTCCCTGACAAGCCTCTCATTGTCAGCCTTACAACTCTTTAATTCACCCCTTAGACTACTCAATGTGTCCATTAAGTCAGGAGAACCTGTCTCTCTTCATTGCTCAACTAATATTGCCTCTTCATATCCATATTGTGAATAATCGATGTTGTATTGAATCATTCTTGTCCTCATCTAATTTGATCCTAAATGTATTCTTATGTGCTGGAAATGCATACACATAACTGTTATATGAATCAACCATAAATGTATAGTAAAAAATATCACCTTGGATTATTGTTGGAAATCTGTGAGTGTGAGGCTAATTGAAACATTACACCTTTGTTAGTGCATGAGTATCAAGAAAACCATATAAATCACCAATATTATGCTACATGCATATATCACAATAAAATATACCAAGCAACACACATAATCAATATGCAAACAACCATAATTCCAATGCTCTACACGAGGTTTTAAGGCCTTGCTGGATCTCCCAAGGTCTAGTGTCGAACCCTCACTTGTTAGTTATGCGATGATGCCCTTCTAGTCCAAGTGTTCAACTTGGAAGCTATGATACCACTTGTAATATACCCCCTCCTAACCTCAACCCAAAACAAAGGTTAGGTGGAGGTAGTTGTTGTGATGAACCAATCTCCATGGTTCAATTATGGAAATTGGGTCCACATTTTTCGATCTTTTCCAACTACTTCAGAACTTAAAATGGATAGCATCGTTGTGTTCATCTCATTGATACCTTCCCAATGATATAACATTTTCCCCAATCCGACCCACGGGTCAAAATATATGTGTGGGAATTTACAGGGTAAGTTCCTCAGATAGAACACCAAAAGACACCTCTCACAAACAAACCACATATCAATACAACAATATTCTTGATGCGGTTAAAACTGTCAAAGAGGGAAATAGTCCATGGCCTGAGCCAACGTGGACACTTCAAGAAATTTATTAATAAAAGAAATAAAATTTACATAAGCTTCTCTCATGAACGGTCACCCTACAAATGACCCTCCATGCTCTTTAAATATAGATCATGGACCAATTGGGTGTTAAGCCACAAATCAAGTGTCGGTAATACTAAGGAGAGAATGAACTGTCAGCTCACTTCATGTCTAGAACATATCATGACCATCAGATTGTAAGTTACAAATGTACATAGTAAAGAAACCCACTTTACCTAACTCTACACTAGACCAAGCTATACTTAACTATTTCCTATGTGTCGGAATATCCTAACACCACACCTTAAGAACAACTTGGGATAGGATTGAAGGATGTACAAATATGACATAATAGGAGAAGGAAGGAGGCATTAGAACCTATCCCACCTTAGTGACAACTTCCTAAACTCAAACAATAAATCAAATTTTAATAAACTTTGCCTCTGTGAGAGCCTTTGTAAAGATGTCCACAACTTGATCATCGGTTGAATAATATTGCACTTCAAGAACATGGTCATGAATGAGCTTTCTAATTAAGTGCATGTGTAGTTCAATGTGTTTGCTGCACTGATGTTGGACTGGATCTTTACATAGTTGAATGGCACTTTGATTATCACACCAAAGTGTAGTCAGATGCTGCTGCTGAAAGCCAAACTCTGACAGGATCTGATGAAGCCACAGGGCTTCCTTACTAGCTTCCACGACGCCACGATACTTTGCTCTACTAAAGAAAGAGAAATAAAACTCTTTTTCTTGCAAGCCCATGTAATAGGTCCAGAACCAAGAGTGAAGACATAACCTGCAGTAGACTTCCGATCATCAGGGTCCTAGCCCAATCAAAATCAGTGAAACAAACCAATAGAGGAGATGCTTCTGCACTATAATGAATCCCAAACTAAACTATACCTCGAACATAATAAATTATTCTTTTAGCTACTTTCCAACAACTTTCATGTCGGTTTTTCATAAACCAAGAAATAAGGCCAACATCAAAGGAAAGGTCAGGATGGGTATGGCTCAGATACAAAAGTTTTCCTACAAGCTGATGGTATAAGGTAGCATCAACTTTAGGGAAGTACAAGTGACTGAAAGTTTGGCTCCAGACTGAAAGGGAGAAGGGGCTGGCTTACGGTATTCCATGTGAAAGTGGCATAGAAGATCACAGGAATACTTGGACCAGGAAAGGGAAATACCTTCCTTGGATTGCAAGACTTGAAGACCAAGAAAATAATTCAAGTGTCCTAAGTCTTTCATTTCAAAATATTTTTTAAGGCTGGACTTCACATGGTTTATAAGGTTGGGATCACTACTAGTAAGGATAAGATCATCAACATAAAGAACAAGAATGATAAGAGAATTACCCAATTTCTTGGTGTAGACAATATTGTCAGAATGACACCTAGAAAAGCCAGTATCTAAAAGAACACTATCCATTTTGGCATACCAAGCCCAAGGGGCCTGCTTGAGACCAAAAAGGGATTTATTAAGCTGACATACAAGGCTAGAGCCTGTTTGTATAAAGCCAGGAGGTTGTTCCATATAGATTTCTTTATGCAAGTCCCCATGCAAGAAGGCAAATTTAACATCCATTTGATGGACTACCCATTTGAAAGAGGCAGTAAGGAAAAGAACAAGGAAGATAGATTTCATTTTGGCAACACGAGAGAAGGTTTCAGTATATTCAATGCCTTCAAATTGTGAAAAACCCTTAGTAACAAGACAAGCTTTATGTTTATCAACTTTTCCATCTCGTCTAAACTTGGCTTTGTAAACCCATTTGCATTTAACAAGTTTTCATCCCTTTGGAAGAGGAACAAGATCCCATGTATCATTTGCCATTAATGAACGATATTCTTCATTCATAGTTGCATCCCAATTTGGATGGCCTGAAGCTTCTACAAAGGTGTCAGGATGATAATTCGTTGAAGCTTGAGCTAGTAAAGAAGAGGCTTTATCGAGCTGAGAACGTGTTGTCGCTGATCTATAGGATCACCTATAAGAGAACCTGTTGCATCCCAAGTAGCACATACCCATTTTGGAAGCTGAGGAGATGAAGGAGGATCCTAAGAAGGTGGGGGAGGATTGTCATCCTCACTGCCATCATTTGAAGAAGAAATGTTTTCAAAATTAGAAGGGATAGAGAAAGGTGGCCCATCCACTGAACTAGGCTTGTATACCAATATATTTTCAGAAAACTTTACATCTATTCTAATGATAAAATTTTTGGAATTAAGTGGAATAAGTCTCTATCCTTTGACATCTTCAGAATATCCAACAAAAATACATTTTTCACTCTTAGGTTCTAAAGCTTTATGTTTCTCATCTGGAATATGGGCCCATGGTTCAATTCCAAAAACATGAAAGTGACTTACTTTTGGTTTAATTGAGATCCATGCTTCTTCTGTAGTGATATTCTTTAAAACCTTAGTAGGAGTGCGATTTACTATGTAGTTTGCATAGTTAATTGCTTCTGCCCAAAAATTAAGACTAGGTCCTTTAGATTGAAGCATACAATTAGCCATTCCCTTTAAGGTGCGATTCTTCCTTTCAGCTACACCATTTTGTGTTGGATTATATGGAACAATATGTTGCATTTGAATTCCATGGTCAATGCAAAAGTTGATTATTTGTTGTTAACATATTCTCTACCTTTATCAGATCTTAGCTTAAGAATTTGATGTCCAGATTGTTTCTCAACAAAGGCCTTAAAGGCCAAGAACATGTTAAATACTTCATTCTTGAGTTTTAAGAAGTATGCCCAAGTGCGTTTGGAGAAATCATCAATGAAAGTTAAGAAATACTTGTAGCTAGAGAATGAAACAACTAGAAGTGGACCACATAAATCACTATGCACAAGCTGTAAAGGGGTTGAGGCATGCTAAGAGGCACATTTTTCAAAACTATCCTGACAATGTTTTCTGAGTACACATCTGGAACAAACACCATCTCTGCAAGATACCATAGGAAGACTTGTCACCATATTTTATTTACATAGATTTTGAAGGGAGCAATAGTTTAAGTGACCAAATCGTTCATGCCAAACTTTTCTCACTTCATCATTATGAGCAATAAATACCGAGGGAGGAGTTGATGACCCAAAGTTGTTAAACTTATACAACCTTGTAGAATCATCAACAATGGTAGTAACTAAAATTTGTCTAGGATCTCTTAGGTCCTTAATTACAACATCATGAGGTAAGAATTCAATGATTTTACCTTCACCTGAATGAGTTATCTGATATACAGATAGAAGGTTGCAGGATAAGGTTGGAACACATAATACATCATTAAATTGACCATTGTCTAGATGAACAATTCTAGTCCCTACAACACTAAGAGATCTATCATCACCAACATATATATTTTTGGTGTTACAATCATTTAAAGAAGAAAACATGGCTTTGTTTTTGGCCATGTGATAAGAAGCTCCAGAATCAATGAGACACTCATGAGAATGAGAAGAAGAAGATACATTTAGTGCATAACCAGACCAAGATGCTTGACAACCACATGCATAAAGTGCAATTCCTGAAGATGAAGTTGAAGTTGAAGAGTGCTCCAAATGGATGTTATGCTTCTTCATTGCTGCTTCCAAGGCTTCCATCTTCTTAAATCATTTGGATTCTAAGTGTCCATATCGAAATACAAAAGTTGCAATGTTTATCAGTCTTCTTCCCTTTGTTTTTATTTGCCTTATCATTTTGTTGAATTGAATTTTCATTTTGAGACTGAAATTGTTTAGGACCCTTGTTTAGTTTATGACCATTCTTTTTAGGATACTGCTTCTTAGTATTCTTTGAATTGGGTTGTTGTTGGGCGGCTAAGGCTTTCTTATAAGAGCTTCCAATATTAAGAAGACCAAGATATAAGAGTTTTTCCTGTTCTCTTATTAAAGCATCACAAAAGGCATCAAAAGAAGGGGACTTGTAGTCTTTTCCTTGAGAAATAAATGCTTCTCTAGTAGAATGGAAGGTGGAAACAAACACAGAGTAGGCTAGTCCCAACTTAGTAAGAATGGAATAGATAAGGCTACCCTCTTCTTTCTTAATCTTAACACCTTCCAAGAGAAGTCTAAGGGTCTTGAACTTGGACAAAAAATCTTCAATGGAAGAAAAATGATCAGGGTCTAACGTAAGCAACTCATTTTCGAGTTGACGGGCTCTAATTTCTTTTTTAATTCCAAAACATTTAGTGAGTTGTTTCATTACTTCGTTAGGGGTATCAAGTTCTGCAATATGGAATCTAAGGTCTAGAGAAATAGACATCCATATCAACCCACGTGTTTGATCTTGCCTATTTTCTCATTTAGATGCCTTATCTCCATCTTTAGGACCACCATTGGAAGTAGTTGGTGCTGTCAAGAATAACTTAGCATGGACTTTCCATTTTAACAGAAATTAAAGCTATAGATTTTGAAACTAAGTGTTCCAGTGGAAAGATCTTGAAAAATTAGGTCGATTAAAAAAATAACTCTGAAAACGACTTTTGGATGAAGAAGTTATGACATTTTGAAGAAAAGTTGTTGAAGATGCCGACTAAGCGCGTGAATGTGCGGAAGTGAATGATACTGTTATATTTAAAAAAAAAACCCTTTCCAAACTTAATCTAATTAGCTCACTTATATATATATATATATATATATATATATATATATATATATATATATATATATTATATATATATATATATATATATATGTGACCCACTTTTATAAATAAGTGAAAATCACTTTTACAATGGTACTTTATGAGCTACCCACTAAATTGTAACTTAAATAAAAGATAAAGAGACTTTAGAATTATAAATGACTCACCTTTTATGGGTGAGAACACTTTTACATAAAGTAACTTTAAAACATAAGTTACATGTGTTTTTTGAAAAAGTAACTCAACAAAAAGAAAGAGTTGAACTCAAGATCTCTATTCTCATAAAGTAACTTTGGACCAAGTGAGCTAGTTTAAAAGGTTAGTAATTTTTTTTTTAGTCATTGAAGCTTTGGGGTGTGTACTTATTTGAAAAAACCTTTTTTGCCTACAAAACAAAAAACCACACAACCCAACATGAACATACAAAAAAAAAAAACCTTGTGGCTTGAAGTTAGCTTTCGCTAGAAACTATATATTTTCCTCAATGTTTCTGATTTTCCGAGATCACACTAAGGCATGGTGGAAAAGAGCATACACATGAGAAATATCCTTCCTTTTTGTTTCTGATTTTCCCAGATCGCAAAGAGTCGCGGAGCAAAGAGAATACATAGAAATGAAAGGTATATATCCAGTAATATAAAACATAGAGATAAATAAATCGAAATAAACAGAGAGATAAATAACTAAAACAACAAATAAAGATTGTATACCTCCAGATCTTAAAAATGACGTAGCTAGGCTACCAGAAACCTTTTTCACATGAAACGAAAGGGGTTCATCACTGGAGAAGATGCTTCTAACACAATAGAGCAATCCTCTTGGCCCAAAAGTAGTCAGAAATAGTAGATCTAGGAAATGACAGTCAGATGCAATTGTACCGGCTTCCGATTTGGATCACCAACGGATGCGGCCCTTAAATAGCTCTGATACCATATAGGAATTTACATGGTAAGTTCCTCAGATACAACACCAAAGTACACTACTCACAAACAAATCACAGATCAATACACCAGTATTCTTGACCTGGTTAAAATCCTCAAAGAGGGAAATAGTCCACGGCTTGAGCCAACGCAGCCACTTCAGGCAATTTATTAATAAAAGAAAGAAAATTTACATAAGCTTCTCTCATGAACACTCACCCTACAAATGACCCTCCATGCTCTTTAAATAGAGATCATGGAACAATCAGGTGTTAAGCCACAGATCAAGTGTCCGTAATACTGAGGAGAGAATGAACTGTCAGATCACTTCATGTCTAGAACATATCGTGACCATCATATTGTAAGTTACAAATGTACATAGTAAAGAAACACACTTTACTTAACTCTACACTAGACCAAGTTATACTTAACTATTTCCTATGTGTCGGAATATCCTAACAATATGACAAATTAAAAATTTGCTTATCAGGCTTTGCCATTTCATCAGATCTGCTACATAGCACCCACATGGTTACCCAAGTCACAGGCCACATGGAAACTACCGACTTTCTCATGCTCGTTAAACCCATTTTTAAGGTCTAACATACAATGCACAATATATATATGTATGGGTGTGATTCTCGATGTACTTGGGAGTTGGCTTACTTGGGGACAAAATACCACGTGATTCATATAAGACCCTTGAGCCCTAACTCGCCAACCACACAATAAACCTGAATTTCACCTTAGCCCCAACCAACAAACCTTCATGACAACACTATCAAGCTTGACCAACTCAACCTCTGACTAGTGGGTCCTATTTGACTTGCTCTGGGTCTAACTTATTTATGAGCCTTGACTATGCCAACAAGGTAGACTGGCCCAACTTCTGACCCGACGGGTCACACCATTGATTCTGACCTATTTTGCAATCCTTTTACACTTAGATATTTCTTGGATTCCTTCCTAGTTTTTACGCAAGCCAAATCATTCGAACTCTTCTTCTTGTTAAATGGTGAACTTTAGGATTTTACGGTAACTCCCATCGCTCCAAGGCCATAAAAGGCATTAATATTTAGCGTCATGTTATTTACTAAACTCATTAAAGAATGCATAGGAAATTTTAATGATGAAATTTGAAAAATAATATGTATAGGAAGATACCCTCAGTGAATGTGCATTAAAGTGCATTCCATCAAGATTACATGGAATTCAAGTTACCCCCTCGCACAACATGAAGATATTTTCCTTTCAATCACTTAGCTCATAGGCACAGAGCAATTAAAGGGACACCAACACAGTAGTACATGTTGGATACCATAATCATTCAACTTCACCATTCAACACAAAGATACTACCATCTCTTTAGGAGTAATAGATCACTGAGGTTTAAGTACTTAAGATATACAAGAATTTTCAACCATTCCTCATAGACCTGTACAGGGAATTCAACATCCCACATCCACGTAGGAATCCCATCCCTCAAGATCAACATGAGAATTTTATCATCTCAATATGCATGCATGTAATATTCGAATACAAAGGTGTTGGACATTGGGCTCAACGTTCCCCATGTGTTTCGCGACATGGACTAACCGCCTCTCATGGATCCTAACTCTAGCGATTGTAGTAGAGACTCATGTCTATGGGTTTTGGTCTAACGACACTCGTGATTCCAAGAAGTGGTATCTGAGTGAAAGGTCTTGAGTTCCAAAAAATGACTCGGATCATGCTAGGGGGGAGATTGTTGGACATCGAGTTCAATGCTCCCCATGTGTTTTCCGGCATGCACTAACCACCTCTTGTGGATCCTAACTCTAGCAATTATAACAAATACTAATGCTTGCAGATTTTGGTCTAACTACTGTGATTCCAACAAGAGGATCATAAGCAAACACCATTACACTATACATTGGAATTAAGCTACTCCTCAATATTACAGAGGGAAGAACATCCTTCAACATTAGTTTATGCATTTATTACACAATGAATATTTACATCACAACACATGCATGTGAAGCTAGATAGACACTTATCTTAAAATGAAGAACCTAGAAACTAAGATTAAGACTTCGACTCTCTACCCAACAATAGACAAGCTACATCCAAGTATTTTATGCAGTTCTCACCCTCGAGCTAGATTCAAAAGCTTGAGGTACAATGCTTTTAGAGGATTTTAAACTGACATTGTCAGCTGAAATAGGGTGTCTCGAGGATGCCTCACCTCCACCCACCAACTATAAAGAAATAATAACCATAGTGAACCACTTCACTCACATACAACCATCACCCACTCAACATATTAAACCAATGTCGAAATAGGGTGTCTCAAGGCCATAATGCTTTCACCCACCAACTACTCAACAATTACACACAAGACAGGGAACACATTATTTTATGCAAATGGACTTGTAGGTAAAAATCCCAATTTGTCTAGGTATTTAAACATAGAGAGTCTCAATTCAGATATGGAGAGAGACATACGTAGTTAATAACATGGAGGGTTTATCAACTATGTTATCTTTGAAGGAATAAGAGTGCACTTTCCAGCAACTTCATGGAATATTCCACCTAGGTTCTCAACCCAAATTCCATGGAACTACCATCAGGTGGTATCAACCCACTAGCCCTGTATGCCTCCACCTCTTAAAAGGTTATCAACCAACATAGTCTCCAGTGGATTTATCAATGTTGTAAGGCCAACCACTGCTATGTGATTATCAGTTAGCAAGCCTCGTGGGTTTCTCAGCTGGAAATCATTAGAGTTATGCACTCCCTAAATTATCTTAGTCCTGTTATTCTTGTTCGCTCTCTCAATGATTCATTTTGACCATCCAAAAGCCTCAAAACCTCCCTCTTTTTCATGTTCCCTTCTTTTCCCGTGCATACGATTTGTGGGTATTTTTCCACAGAATTTTCGGTCTCTTCTTCTCCTTTCTTCAATAGGATCCTCTCAGCCTCCTCCATTCATTTTTCCTTCTATATGCACATCCCTTCACTTCCTTCCGTGCGTGAGAGAATGTGCATGCCCTGAATACCCCTATCCTCTTATTGTTCTTCATTATAACTTCTTGAAGGAGTTTCCCTTGTGTGGTCTACATGAACCAACAACATTGGGCAACATGGCCATAGTCCCCATTAAATTTTCCCTTTCTTGTTGTTTCTTGAAGAGAACATGGGCATGCCCTTGTTTTTGTAGTTGAGTTAATACAAAATCACTCAGTTAGTCCATGGTTGATATTTAAAACAACCAACTCCTCAAGGAATCTCCCTCCTCGAGCAATGGAATATGTCTCCCTCTCTCAGCGATTTGAAAATTTACATTTACATAAACATAAAAAAATATATTAATTGTTTACAAGGGGGATTAACCCACAGGGGATGTCACAATTAATGTAACCTTTAGGTTTTTCTTCATTTTCCTTTTATGATGGCTTTGTTACCTTAATGCTTACATGTCCCTCTAGGGAATTTTGTTTTTTGTTAGAGCTAAGATCTGCCTTGATGAAGGTGACTTTTGGAAAGTGAGAACATTATTTAATATTTTTGTACTCTTTCCAAACTTCACGCTTCTATTCAACTGATCAATTGTCCTCTCTAGTTCCCTTCTTTAGGAAATTATTTCAGCTTTTGGCTTATCGCAATTTTCTTCCTTTTATTTCAGTTGGATTCTCACCACTTCTTCTATCCTTTTTATGTCTTCTAGTTGAGTCCTCAAGATGATAATTGTTTTTTTGTTGCATTAAGATCATGATCCTTCTTTCCATAATTTTGTAATTGATCCTTCTACTCTTTAATTTTTTTTCCAAAGGAAAAAATCATAACTTTCTATTAAGGAAAAAAGTTACATTATGTTTATTCCAACTCTGTCCCAAGGACCAAGAACACAAAACTACTTGAAACAACTAACCCCGAGGTCATAATAAAAATATATAACATCAAAATATATTGAGTCCATGTCCGTATCCATGACATATCATATAAAAACTTGTACTGTGTAGACTAATGTTAACATAAACTAGAACATATAAATAAGAAACCATAGTTGTTAGATATAATGCGCATCAAGAGGCCAATTAATACTATGTAGATAGAAAAAAATGATCTCTACAAAACTAAGAGATGGTATCCTTCAGTGAAAGGTTGATGTTGATACTCTTGGACCATCCCATCTATATGCTCTGGGACTTGCCAAGTGCCCATATGCTTTCTAGTGCCCTCAGACAAAATATCGCATCATAATTTCTTTCCCTGTACATGTGGCAATAAGATATATAGTCAAAAGCATGTCTATTTCTTCCAAAGCACTAATGGTTCCTACTTTAAGAATCACTTCCCCGTCAATGTCTTCTTCTTTTGAATCTAATTTTTCTTTCTGATTGCCTTAATTTTCTTTATCATTATACTTTGTGTCCATGGTTATGACGAGGAGTTCTTCTAATAATGTGACCAAGTTAATGAGAATTATAACCTCAAACTGAGAACTCTAACCCAAAAAAAACCTTATTTTTGTGCAAAATACATGAAAAAACACCCCGAAATTGAAAAGTGGTGATGTTATATCAACATTTTTTAGGGTTAAAATTCCAATTTTTTTAGTCATGACATAAAAAACCAAAATATGGACCATGAAAATCCTTACAATTCCGAAAAACCTTAAAATTCTGAGATTTTTCAACTATGCAATTAAAATCAAATATCATGAGTACAAAAAACCTTACAAAGCAACACCTAAATCAAAGAGTAATTCTACCAAGATATTAATTCTACCAATATATTTTTCTTTTTAAACCTAAAAATATAGCTCTTTTGAGATTTTAGCCTAAGACAACTTGATCCATTTTCAATGTGATACTAAAATTGCAATATTTTTTAACTATGGTTTATAAAATCATTATTAATGTACATTAAATCATGGAAAAATGCCCTTTAAAATATATATCTATATATTATATATATATATATATATATATATATATAATATACTATTTATATATATATATGATGTGATGCAATTTTTATAACTAAAAATATGAAAATTTTTAAATTTGTTTTAAAAAAAAATTAAATTATTTTTTTTTCAAAATTATCTTTTAAAAACCATTTTTTTAATATTAATATAAATTTACTTAAAAAAATTTAAAATACTTTTAAATACAAAATTAAACACATTTAAAAAAATTATTGGAATAAAACCATAAATTAAAAAGTCTATTTAAAAATAATAAAAACAAATAAAACCTAAAAATATACCTATACTATATTAAAAGAAAAAATTAACTTGCAAAAAGCACATATATTATATATATATAATTACAAAAATAAATTAAAAGGTATTAATAATAAGAAAATATAAAAACATATTAAAAAAAACAAAAGAAAAAAATTACATTAATGTTTGTGTTGGCACAAGCGGTGTGGTTGGCCTCGTTGGCAGAGGAGTAATGCAGAGCATTGACCCTATCCCCAATAGACAACTGACTGCGTGGTTAACCCCTTGGGAAGAGGGGCAATGTCGAGCTTCCCCCAACACACACAATGTATACGCAATGTGTATTGGGGGAAGGGCAATGTCGGCCATAGGGGCAATGCTTGACATCGTCCCCTTGCCCACGAGGCCAACCAAATTGCTCGCGCCCCCTTCCCAACAGATACAGAGTATATGTAATGTACGTTGGGGGAGGGGGGCGGTGCCATCCAATGCATTGTAACACCCCCACATTTTTTTCAAATATGTTATTTATTTTATTTTATTATTTATTTTTTTTATAATTTAATTTAATTTTTTAATTTGTTTTAATTTTATTTTAATTTAGTTTTTAATTTTATGTTTTTTGAAATATATGAATGATTTTTAATTTAATTTAATTATTTTTTTATTTTTTACCAACTTTTTATTCTTTATTTTAAGAGTGTTTGTTTATTTAAATGTTTTTCGTTTACTTATTTTTAAATTTGGTATTTAATCAGTGTTCGTTCTTTCTTTTATAATGTTTTTTCTAATATTACTTTAGAATAAAGAGGTGAAATTTTTAATTATTATTATATTATTATTATTATTTTTTTTTTTTTTATTAAATTGATTTTTTCTTTAAGAAAATATTTACTTTAAATTTTATTAAGTAAATTATTAATAATTTTAAAAAATTATGTAATTTCACTTTTAGATTTATAGTTATTTTTTATTTTGTCCGCTTGGGTAGCTCAAGTGGCGGTGGTCGTGGAATGAATTCTCACCAAACCAGAGATCTTGGGTTTGAATCTTGTGCTACCCTCCCCCGTAGCGGGGTGAATAATAGACATGTAAAACTCGAAAATTAGAGAGTCCTACCAAGCTTACAAAAAAAAACTTTATATTTTTTATTTTAATTGTACCTATGGTCAAGGTTATAATGTTAATTAGTTGATCATTTTCACTCTAAAATAAAATGAAATAAAATAAAAGTTATACAAATTTGAAAAGCATTTAAAAAATAAGCGTTCAAAAAAAAGTTAAAAGAAAAAATAGAAACGTAGGCAAACTTTAAGTGCTAAGTTTTAACACCTTTTTGTAGTCATGGTATTTGGTTTTTAATGCCATGGCTGAAAAATGTTTGAATTTCAATCCTAAATAAAATAGTGATGTTGCAACGCCAGTTTTGCATTTCAAAGTGTTTCTTCGTATCCTTCGTAATCACGATATTTGGTCTTTAATGCCATGATTGAAAAATGTTTGAATTTTAACCCTAAAAAGAAGAAGGAGATGGTGCTGTTGCATCACCACTTTTGCATTTCAATGTGGTTTTTCATGTGTTTCGTAATCATGATATTTTGTTTTCAATGCCATGGTTAAAAAATGTTGAAATTTTAACCCTGAGTTAAAAAAATGGTGATGTTGCATCACCATTTTTCAAAATCAGCATGAAAATCATGATTTGATGCGACCTCCAAAAAACCGAAAACTCAATAAATTTCTCGTTAAGTTGGTAACATTGTTTTCTTTGTCAATATCAAAAACACATCTATCACTTTCTTCAAATGAGCTACCATCTCTTTAGAGTAAAAACTCTTCTTCTTAGTATATTTTCATCATTTGTGTCTATAAGGTTTTCTTTTATTGTTACATTCTTCTTCATCATTACACTCTTCCATTTTTGCGTATGGACATTTAGAAGAAAAATTTCCTACTCTACCACAATTAAAACATTTGAAGGGTAGCTTACCTTTGTATTTATCAAATCCTGTTTTTAACTTTCTCCCAAATTATGCTTCTTCTGTATTTGATTCATTGGTGGAACACTTACAACATTTGTGTCATTTTGTCTTCTTCGATTCTTTGAAAGTTGCTTCCTTTTGTGTTGATTTTTCTATTTTTATGCTCATTTCATATGTAGTGAGAATCCCATGCACCTCGCCTATTGTTAGTTTATCCATATCCTTCATTTATTCAATGGTAGATACCATGACATCAAATATTAAGGGGAGTGACCTTAGCACCTTTTACACAATCATTGGTTCTTCAATCCTCTAACCAAGTCCTCTAATGATGTTGACAATTTCATCTGCATGGAGGAAGTAGGTTGCAACCTTTCCTTCGCTTTCATTTTCAAACTCTTGAACCATCTCCTATAAGTTTGAAGATTTTCCTTCTTCACCGTGTCATCACCTTCACAGATGTTTTAAATATTGTCCCAAATTTGTTTATTGATTCATAATGCATCACCTTGAAAATTTTGGGTTATGATAGACCACACAAAATAGCATTCATGGCTTTTGCATTGTGTTCACTAGCCTTCTTCATAGTTTTATTTGTTGGAGTTTTTGGGATTGTATAATCAGTCATAATTGTTTTTCAAACATCAAACCCAAGAGCCATTAGATAAGCTTGTATCCTTATACTCCATAACACATAGTTGTTTAGTCAAGCAAGGAGATTATGTTTGTGGAGAAACCTCCTTCATTGGCCATGCTTTCTCTTGGAATCTACCTTCTAGCGGTTCAACTATTTTCAAAGGAACTTGCTTTGATACCAATTGTGGGACACACAATTATGCTAAGAGGGTGGGAGGGTGCAATGAATCAATTTAATACAATTTGTACATTTTCAAACATTCATGAGACATAAGAAAAAAATCACATATGAGATCTATCAATTGTACAACATGGAACACAATATTTACATGGAAACACTTTTGGGAGAAGACCACAAAAAATCTTTTTATAATTATTTGTAAGCAACAACCTAATGGAGACACCAATTCCCATCGCTGCAAATATTTGTAGGCACAAGCTTATTAGAGACACTAATCCCGAGCGCTGCAAATATTTGTAGGCACCAACCTATTGAAGACACCAACCCCTAGTTCTACAAATATTTGTAGGGACCCAACCTTCACTCATATTTCTTCCTACTTTTTCTTTCATAGGTTTTTCCTATTACATTTTCCTTCACCAAGTTTTCTTGTTGCTTCCTCCATCACTAGCTTTGCTTCTCTAAAAACTTGTTATTTTCTCCTCTTCCCAAGAACAAAATTGTACAACATGCAACATATCCTATTTTGTAAATATCATTTTGAACTTTTTTCCCAAGGCACTTTTGTATGCCTCTTCGGGTCTCTAAAAATTTCATAATTTGAAAGTCCCAAAAAAGTTGTTATAGAAAAAATTCCAAGCTAATATGCTTGAAATTGATTTCAGGGTTATTCGAAAACCCTAGCTTCCACAAGGAATATATCTGAAATGTAGGTTTTAAGCCCGTACAGAAATTACTTGCATGCGAATTCTAAAACACAAAAAATAAACAATGCGAGAGCATAACACATAAAACACATATACACAGAGACTTTCCCCTGGATCTCAAAACCGAGACTACCAGCTTGATTTTTCATTATGTTCCTTTTAATGTTACAGTACATATTTATACATGTCGAAGCATATAATACCATAGACCAAAAACCATCGCATCCAAAACCATGTGCGAAAAACATGCACAAAACTATAGGTAGGTCTGCCCAACCTAATATAGGGTCCAAAACCAAAATTTTCCGGGGCACAGCCCTAGACCCCATAGAGTGGGGTTACCTGCACCCCTCAAACCCCCTGTGACTCCCCTCACTACGCAATCGGCGCGACGAAGGGGGGCCTTCATCCCCCTTATAACCCCCCGATTAACTACGCGGGCTAGTCGTGGAAGAATATAACACAACCCAACATTATCCCACTTGTTGTTTTCTTTCCACAGTGGGCCACAAGAGAGCTTAGCCATTTATCCAGCCCTGCAACGCCCATTGTTTCTCTACACCAATAGAACTTCTCAGAGCTTACAATTTTTTTCAATGCATCTGCAGTATTCTTTAAAGTGACCATCTTTACTAGCAACACCTTTTTGTCTTCTATCATATCCCTCACAAAGTGATACTGAACATCAATGTTCTTTGTCTTTGAATGATATGCAGGGTTCTTTGCCAAGAAAATTGCACTTTGGCTTTCACAATCTATCCTTATATCTCCCTGTACTAACCCCATACTTGAACACAATCTCTGCAACCAAACTGCTTCCTTGCTTGCATGAGTGGTTGCCATGTATTTTTCCTCTGTAGTCGATCGTGCCACTACAGATTGTTCTTACTCATCCAACTGACTGCACCTCCAAATAGGTTAAAAACATACTCACTTGTAGATCTTCTCTGATCCAAATCTCTAGCATAGTCTGCATCAACAAAGCCACGAATATCCAACACTCTGTCCAATCCTGGTCTTCCTTGGTAGCACAAACCATAATCACTCATGCCACGCAAATCCCTGAAAACTCGCTTCATTGTTGTCCAATGCTCCTTCCTGGTTTTGACATAAACCTGCTCAATACTCCCACTGCATGTGCAATGTATGGTCTAGTACAGACCATCACATACATTAGGCTACCGACTGCACTTGCATATGGAACACGGGACATGTCCTCTTCCTCTTCTTGTGTCTTGGGACACTGTTCAACAGATAACTTTACACCTACAGGAATAGGAACCTTCATTGGTTTACTATCCTACATATTAAACCTTTGCAATATTGTCTTGACATACGTCCTCTGGTTTAACCAGAGCTTCCTCTTTGTCCGATCTCTTTTAATTTCCATGCCCAAAATATAGTTTGCAGCACCAAGATCTTTCATGTCGAATTTGGAGGAGAAATGGGTCTTCAAATCCTGGATAATTTCTTTGTCATTTCCAAC
>APFE030520128.1:190266-212719 GCA_000404065.3 Pinus taeda
GAGCATGCTTCTTTCCCTTTCCATCAACGTCTTGTTCATTCTTTCTGCAACTCCATTTTGCTGAGGTGTATATGGAGTAGTCTTCTGTCGTGCTATACCACACCTCTTACAGAATTCTTCAAATTCCTTACTGCAAAACTCTCCACTGTTATTTGTCCTCAACACCTTTATCTTCTTCTCTGTCTGGTTTTACACTAGAGCCTTAAATTCTTTAAACCTGCCAAAGACTTCAGATTTATTTTTAAGGAAATATATCCATGTATTCCTTGAGAATTCATCTATAAATGATACATAGTACACAGACTTACCCAGTGATGGAACCTTCACAGGTCCAAACACATCACTGTGCACAAGCTCTATATATGTTTGCCCTCCTACCACCAGAGGGGAAACTCACCCGATTCTGCTTCCCATATACACAATTTTCACAGAAATCAAAATCCAGAGAGCTATTACTCATACCTTCTACCATACCTTTACCATGAAGTATTCGAAGGCCCTTCTCTCTAATATGTTCAAGCCTTTGATGCCACAACATGGTCTTCTCTCCAGAGACCACTAGATTTTCTGCTCCACTTTCACGAACCATAGAACTGTTGCACCCATCAACAACAGTGCTACCTTGCAGCTTATATAGAGTTCAAATTCGAACCCCTTGCATCAATACCAGTGCTCTCCAAACCATCTTGCAAGTATCCTTCTCGAACATTGTTTTTAGACCTGCATCATCCAGCTTGCTTACAAAAATTAGATTTCTGGCTAATGCAAGAATATGCAGAACACCTGAAAGTGTTCAAACCCTTCCCCCTTAAAACTTCAACTTTACTTTTCTGCGACCAATGATTCTAACCTTCCTATCATCCCCCAAGAAGACATCACCACCATCATATTTCTCATACTCACATAACCACTCTCTATGGGGAGTGAAGTGAAAGGATGCACCTGAGTCAATAAACCATGCCTCGTGATCTACATGTGTACTTGAAGAAGCCAAGTACACATCCCCACCTTCATATGAGGTGGTTTTCGCCTCTGTAGAAGGAGCATCATCAGATCCCTTTCCTTTATCAGGAGCTTTATATTTACTGTCCCTTTTGTAGTGCCCTTCCTTTCCACATTTCTAGCATACCATCTTTACAGGTTTTCCTAGAGATTTAGATCTCCCTCTAGATTTAGACCTCCCACTTGATGACTTACTTTTTTTTTCTGTTCTGGGACTGTCCTCGTACAAACAAGGAATCACCATTCTAGCTCTCCATATTTTTTGTCTCATTTCCTCCGTCAGCAAGGATGAGACTATTTCATCAAACTGCAAGGCAATTGCATTGCTACCTATTGCAATAACCAGACTATCCCATGAATATGGTAGAGAACACAATAAACTGATGCACTTATCTTCATCTGAAATTTTAATATCAACAGATGATAACTGACTTACCACAGTATTAAATGCGTTCAGATGCTCTGTCATCGAGTCTCTATCTTTCATCCTTAGGTTATACAACTTTTTCCATAGGAACAATTTATTCACCAGAGACTTAGATTGGTATAAAGTCCCTAACTTGTCCCACAAAGCCTTTGCCATAGCTTCCCCTGATACATTTAGCAATACTGAATCTGAGACACATAATTGTATTGTGCTCTTTGCCTTTCAATCCAACTTCTTCCATTCTTCATCGGACACTTCCGTTGGTTTAGTACTTGGATCTACCATGATCCACTGATCTTTATCCACCAATAGATCCTCCATTTTGAGTTTCCATAACTCAAAACTCTGACGATTAAATTTCTCGATCTCTATCTTTCCACTGCTTGCCATCTTCTTTCACCCCCAAAATCAATCTTGTAGATCTCCCACTGAACAGGGTCTACCACAGGCATGAGAGAAACCCCTCAGCTGCAAATTTGTCCCCTTGAAGCCAAAGCAACTCTGATACCAAATGTAGGTTTTACCCCGTACATAAAGTACCTGCATATGAATTCTAAAACACAAAAAATAAACAATGCAAGAGCATAACGCATAAAACACATATACACAGAGATTTTCCCCTGGATCCAAAAACTGGGACTACCAGCTTGATTTTTCATTATGTTTCTTTCAATGTTACAATACATATTTATACATGCTGAAGCATCCAATACCATGGATCGAAAACCATCGCGTCCAAAACCATGTGTGAAAAACATGCACAAAACCATAGGTATGTCCACCCAACCTAATATAGGGTCCAAAACCAAAATTTTCCAGGGCGCCCCCATAGATTGGGGTTACCTGCACCCCTCAAACCCCCTGTGACTCCCCCCGCTACACAATCTGTGCAACGAAGGGGGGGCTCCATCCCCCTTCTAACCCCCCGGTTAACTACGTGGGTTAGTCATGGAAAGAATATAACACAACTCAACATGAAAGTATAGCGAACCAAATTTTGAAATTTTTACCATAGGTACCTATAGATCTCATGTCTCTCTCCTCAATATTTGACAATCTAAAACATCTCATAAATAAGTTATAACAGAAATTCCAAACTTTCCTATTTGAAGTTTATTTCAGGACTATCCAAAAACCCTAACTTCCATAGGGAATATCTCTAGAATTATAGTGAACTAAAGTTTGAAATTTTTGCCACAAGTATTTAGAGATCTCTCTTCTCTCTCCTCAAGATTTCACAGTCTGAAACATATCATAAAATAAGTTATAGCGAAAATTCTAAACTTACATGTTTTAAGTAGATTTTAGGAGCTTTCAAGAACCCTAACTTCCTCAAAGCATATCTTCCAAAGTACATTGAACAAATGCCTGAAAATTTCCCACATGTGCATAAATATCTCGCCTCTACATCCTCACAATTTCATAATCTAAAATGTCCTAGAAGAAAAATTATAGCAAAAATGACAAAATGACTTGTTCACTCCACAAATCATATTTTTGCTCTATCTTTAAAACTCCAAGAGTGTTCCCCAACATATCTTGTGCACCTCAAATCTCTTTCTGCTTGAATGGTCTTCAAATGCACTCATCTATCCTTTATTCAGTGTGTTTATACATTCATTTATGGGATTGACTTGTAAACTTTGCTAGGTTGACCTATACTTTCTAGTTGGGTTGACCTGATAGAACCTTTCGTACCTCATCATTCCTATAGAGTTAGAGGGAGTGCCATATACCATTGGAAATATCATAGCATAATATTTTCAACCATATATCCTAGGGTATCAAAATTGGGCATAAAAGAATTGAGTATCTAAACAATATTTCCAACAATCTTCATCTTGCAATATTTATCTTGGACATTTGTAAGTCTCCCCCTATCTTTGACACCAATGGCAATAATATTTCTAGCCACTGAACTTTTATTGGTAATTGCACTCGAATTTTCCATCATTTATACTCCAACATCTAAGTAGTCTTCACTACATTTAGGTTATCATCTTCTTGAGTCATGATATTAAATAGATTTGTCTTTGTTCATTTTTCCTCAATTCTTTCACTTGCAGACTTCTATGCTTATTCTTAGATAAGTTTTTCTAACTTGTCCTTCAATGTCATCTTCTCACTTTTAATCTTCCTAAGTTGTGTGATCATGTTCTGACTATGATTCTTAAGGTTAAAAATTTCTTTGCTTTTATCTATGATATTTATCATTTTCCTTCTGCATCTTTGATATTGACCTTTGATTTTCTTGAAGGATTACCATTGATATATCTTGGTCTTTTGGGGTTACTGAATCTAGCTTCGATGTGGTGTCTTGTAATAACAAAATAAGAATATAATAGCAAATTTCAATAAGAGAATACAATCTTCAATGTTTAGTGATAAACTGCTTATGTCATTATTTTTCATCCCACGAGCTTATATTTTCAATTATATTTAACTCAACCTCACTAATTGGTTAGTACATTTAGTGTTAATATAATTATTATACATATTAGAAGCAATAGAAATAACAATATATTTTCCTACAAATGCTCCTTAGAATTTAAGTAACTCATAAACATATTTTGTTGAGATTTTAGAAATAATTTTTTTTTTCTCCATTTTACTTTTTCCAAATCTTGTAATTTTACGTTAAACTAAATGCTTTATGATTTAGGTCTTATTTTTACAATACTTCTTTGTATTATAGTCACTTTTTTAAAAAAAACCTTCCTTATACACCTTAACCCTTCAATTAAAACTCTATACTTTCATTTAAATTATATCTCTTAAAAATAATATTTTATATTCTTTTCTCCTTTTCACTTTTTTTTTAGAACAAGAACTGTGAATATTTTGTATTAAAAAAATTTGAGCATAAAACTCGGATTGTACATGCCAAAATTGGTTGGGGAACCTTTTCCCAGAGTTTCTCTTTCTAGCTTCTTACAATCTCTATTTTCCAGAGGTTTCATTTTTACATAGTCATTGCCAGTAAACTTGTTGCATTGCTTATAATAGTGCCAAAAGCGCTCAATCAAAAAGAAAATTACAAGTCATCTAATGAGATTATTTATGAGACTGATAACCCTTTGAGGATGCTTTCATCTTCATGAATTTTTTTGCTAGAGCTTTTCCATTTGAGTATGCACCTTATTCAATTAGGGGAGAAAAACATTCACATGAATTTTCATATTGTAAGTGATGTTTTGATTGGGTTGTATTCTTGCAGTAAAGAATGAGCTCTTTTGTTGGACAATACAATTGTGATCTTCATTAAAATTTCTCCTGGAAGTCATTTTCTACTGAGCTGCAACTTAAATTTATAAGAAATAGATAGAAATCACACAGAGTCTAGTGTCCGAGACCTTCTCTAATAGGGCATCAACCTTGTAGGAATTAAAACTAGAATTAAGAATGGGAATTGTCATTATCTCTTCTCCATCCATTAGAATATAGAACAAGAGAAGCAAAGTATTCAATGAGGTTGTGATACCACTTAATCCAAGATGATTGACAACAAAGGAAACAAAAAGGACAAGCAGGCAAGACGAATCTTGAAGAGAGCATTGCCCAATGAATATGAGACATGGAGAGTCATTGAACAGACCACCGAGGGGATAATATGAACAATAGCATAAAATCCATACAGATGACCTCAAAACATAGTCCAGGGGATTCCAAATTGAGAGGAAAAGAATCATAATGGAAAGGGAAAGAGAATTACCTCTAAAAGAAGGTTGGAGATCCAAACAATAATTCACAACGATAGAGCAGTGAGGGTGGAGATAAAAAAAAAAATAGAGGCTTTAAAGACTAAGCAATAAATCCAAACAAAGTATTCGACCATGAACCACCACACATCGACATGAGCTACACTAGTACAGTCCTTTTCATTTGAAATTATGGATTGGACATTTTACATCCAAGGATTTTCTTCAAACTTATCCTGTTGATTCAAATGCTTCCCCTAGATTACCATTTTCCTATGATTCTTCACAAGCTTGTTTTGATCAACCATCATGGCTTTGGGAAAAGAAATGATGGGTCTAGAACCACCGCTTAACATGATTTGTATATGTCCTCTAGGATTAAGTTCAAAGACTAGATGCCATCAACTGCAAAGGGCTTGTGTACTTCACATGTGAACATATGGGATGCTTAAGGAGGGATCTCTCCATATTTATTTCCTTGGATGTGTTATAATGTATGGTGCAATTCATATGGAAAATTGGGGGAGATGGTCCCTTTTAATTTGGCCTTGGCACACTAAGTCTCCCTTGGGGAGAGAAGAGCCCATATTGGCCATTTCATCTGTTGTTGAGTTGTTCACCCTTAAAACATGGAAGAATTGGTTTCTGGGAATGATATAGAGGATATTAAGAGTGTGTTTGATAATCTAAGAAAGCTTAAGATCCTTTAGAAGAGTTTTTCTTATAATTTTGGATAAGATGAGGAGGGAGTCTCCAATCACTGCTATCCCTTGGATATTCAATTGAACAACTTTCTTTATTCCTTGGTATAGGGCGTAGGCTTCCACAACATTATTTGTTGCCTCTCCTAGTTCCCATGCAAATTCGATTTCATGTTTTTTCTCAGGGTGTATGATTACCCCTGTCCCCACTCCTTCCACCCCTAGGTTTCCTTTTGCAACCCCATCAAAAAATAGGAGGTATTTTTGTGTTGAGAGATCCACGTATTGAATTCATCTCTTATGATTTTGGTTTTCTAATTTTCTTTAAGTTATTTACAGATCGAGGGGATGGATGGAATATTGAAGGAATTTAACCAGAATAATTCTTTGGGATCTAAGTTTGATTTTTCATCCTTTATTTCTTTGGCCCAAAAAAATTCCCCTATAAGTCCAATTTCCTTTGTAGCAAATTTGATGCAATTTTCTTCCTCATTTTGAAAGATGACTTTATTTATAGTTGGCCACAATTTCCAATACACAACTTTCATGGATGGTTCCCATACCCTTTTCATTTTCTTCTTCCTTGTAAAGGATCCCATGTAGCACCTAGACCATCTCCCAACTAGATCTGGGAAATTATTAAGCACACTAATTTTGTTTTTGAGAAAGTTGAAGACCATATCCTCGGTCTCCCTAGAAAAATTAGAGAACTTTTGGTCTAAAATGGGCCTCCTAAGAAAAATGTACAACCAAAATAAAATTTATAAGAACTAATAGGATTCAAGATGATGATGTCAACCATGGGGGATGATTCACCATTTTTGGGGTAAAAAAATAAAAAGATTAAAAAATAATAAAAAATAAAACTACTTTTTCAACTTGTATTTTCAACTTAACTCCCTAAGCTTTTACTCAAATTTTGAGCAAGAGTGCTCGTTAGATGCAAAATTTAATTCCTCATCCTAGGAGTACCCATGTTGCATACTTTTGATAGACCCTGCTACACGAAAAATGAGAAATACATGAAAAAACGTTATTGCACTCACGTTTTTTCATGTATTTCTCATTTTTTGTGTAGCAAGGTCCATCGAAAGTATGCAACATGGGTACTCCTTGGATGAGGAATCAAATTTTCCATCCAACGAGTGTTCCCGCTTAAAACTTGAGTAAACCCTTAGGGAGATAAGTTGAAAATATGAGTTGAAAAAGTAGTTTTTTCTTTTTTCCCTCTAAAATTTGGTAATCTAATCTTATTTTATTATTTCCACTATTATTTTATAATTTCCTTAGGAGGACCATTTTAGACCCCAAAATTCCCCTAATTAGGGGCATTCAAGGAAGAGGTTATCAATAGATTTTGTTTGTTTTGTAGAGAACACAGAGGGGACCTAAATTCCATGCTTTGAGAGGTTTTCAAAAGTCATTTTTTTTAATAGGCCAGAGTATAGCATAAGGCATTGATCTTTGGAAGGAAATCAAAATTCCATATTCCCCCCTATATCCTTGATGGAGTTAGTGCTTGACATGGGTGAAGGGGAAGATCATATGATTTTTTTTCCGAGAAGAGTGAGCACCCCCAACCACGCGAATCTGCCTCCTTGACCGAGGTCGGGGCACAACCTGCTAATAGTGATTCCATTTCCTTGCTTGCTCTAATCAACCATTTTGGGATTCTTCCCTAGTTCCACGATTCCCATGTTCCATTTTCCATCGAAGACAAACTATATTCTAAGATGGTTTTTTATGAGAGGAGAGCCACTATAAAAGGGGACGCCTAGAGGCAGGAGTTAGGCCAAGAGTCTGACCCCCCATGATGTTTTCATATCTTATGCTAATTTTGTTTCCATTTCTTAGGATCCAAGTTAATTTAGAATTGATCAGCAGAATAGATTCTTCAAAAAATTTCCATATATGGGAGTTGACTCTATTTGGGAGGGGTTGTAGGATGCATGAATATATTTCCTTGACAAAGTGTTTATGATGCAAAAACTATTTCCATTGAATCATGATTTCATGTTATTAGATGTCATACTAATTTGGATCCCAAAGTAATATTCATAAGAGATGGATCTCTTATTCTCATTCCTCCCATATTTCTAGGAAGGGATATTGTCTTAAATTAATTAAATGAATTTTTTTGGAGTTATTTTTGCCCCCTTTAAAAAAAAAATTGATTTCTTGAGCCATTATATGTTTCATAATCATGGGAGCTAGGAGGACTAAAAATTGGTAGATAGGGAGTGCTATAAGAATTGCTTTTATCATAATTATCCTTACTGTTGGATTCAACCATTGAGCTCCTCATTTCTCAAAATTAGGTTTAAATTTCTCTATTAGGTTTCTCCACTAAGGATTGGATGAAGGTTTTAAACATATGGGAATCCCCAAGTATTTTAAGTTGGTCTAAGGGGATTTACCTTATATTCCGAGGATTTAAAGAATCTTCCCTTGCAATCCTTTGTTGATATTCCAACTATATAGATGACTTTTCCCTTCATGGATTCTACCCCTTGAGATTGCCATAAATTCATACAAAAGTGATTTGAATCTATGAGCAATAATGCAATATTCTCCCCCTAACAGAATGACATCATCGGAAAATTGAGAGTGATTGATACTTCTGATTCCCTCCATAAATCTTATTCATGGGAGGATGTTGGAGTGACAATCATGTTCAAGAAGTCTGCTTAGCGACTCTTCAATCAGAATGAGGAGGATGGATGAGAGGGGACATCCTTGTCTAAGACCATGAGAGGCACAAAAGAAGCTAGTAGATCTACCATTGATCAAGGGTGCAATCCAAGGAGAAGAGATACATGATTTCACCCACTTTAAGAATTCATATACAAAGCCCATTTTCCTAAGGAAAGAGAATAAGAATGAGTGTCTTAACCTGTTGAAGGTGTTGGCCAGATCAGGTTTGATCGCCATTCCTTTATCCCCTCTAGACTTGTTGGAGTGAATTGCTTCTTGGACTAGAACAATATTATCTAAGAAATTCCTTTGTTTTATAATTTTTCCTTGATTTTTTGAAATGATATTGGGGAGGATATGTTGTAGTCTTTTTGACATGATTTTAGTAATTATTTTGTATGAAAAATTACACAAAGAGATTGGGCAAAATATTCTAAATGAGGAAGGAATTACCTCTTTTGGAACCAGTTCTAGGTAGGTGGAATTGAGAACTCCCCCCATTCGTCTTGACTTTTGAACAAATGAGACCATCCTGCATAAGTCGAATTTGATCACTCATAATTTTTTATAGAATGAGTTAGTAAACCCATCAGGTCATGGGGCCTTATCCAAATCAAAGGACCAAATCACATCCCAGATTTCCTCGATAGATAGATTTCATTAACTAGGCATTGATATTAGGAGTGATCAGATGTGGAATATGGTCCGAGAATTCTGATTCCCTATGTCATTCCATATCTTCTTCTTCCTTACATAAATTTTGAAAGAACAAAAATGCCTCTTCTTTTATTTTGGAGGGGTTTATAATGATATTTCCATTCACCTAGACTGAATGACCCTGGTTCTATGCTCCATTATTTTGGTCTATTTGTGGAAAAAAAATTGTATTCATGTCTCTAAATTTTAAGCACACGCTTCTTGATTTGAGTCTCCATGTCTCTTCTTCATCTCTTAGTTTCTTGTGCAATTTGCATATGTTTCTTTTTCTTTAGGAAGTAAGTCCTTGGTCACTAGAAGATCTTCAATTTGCTGAAGAGTTTCTACTAATTGAATTTGAAGGACGTGGACTCAACCCAACTTAGATTGGGATTGTTTAAGGACTCATTTCTTTATTTCCTCCTTAAGGAATTTTTTTTTTCCCATATGAATATAGGTGAGCCCACAATTGATTTGGACTAGGAATTATTGTCCAAGGCTTTGAATTTAATCTCATTTGCCCATAGCATATTATATTGGAAGGGAATAGGCCCATGTTTTGGCAACCATTCGATAGCCAACTTTACTAGGCAATGGTCATATCCTCCCCATGATAGATGAGTGGAGGATAGGGATATTGATTGGTCAAGAAGATCATTGTTAAACAACAATCGTTCTAGCCTGGTAGCTATGAACCTTGGTCCTATTCTTTTGTTACTCCAAGTGTACTTTGATAATTTTTGTTTTACATCCATGTGATCAAGCTCAATGATAAGTTCCTCCATCTTTTCTTGGAATTGGTCTCAAATTAGACTTCCTCCTTTCTTCTTCCACTGATGAATAGTGACATTAAAGTCCCCCCCTATTATGAGGATAGAATTATGGAGTTGAATAGACTTTCTTATGAGAGACCCCCATCATTGAACTTTGTCTTGATAATGTTTTTACATGTATATGTTGAAGATGTTATAAATTTTACTTGTTGGGATGTACACAAACTTAGTGTTGATAAAGTGTAGAGACTTCTCTTCAGAGAGAAGGAAGAAAAGAGATGAGGACCATATGGTACAAAGACCCCCGATGCACCCTAGAACCGAGGGCTAAAGCACTGGATTTTTTCCAACTCCTTCAACATTAAAGGAGTTATTCTTCCTCCCCTAATTTGGTCTTTTGGAGAAGCATAAGGTGGGGATTTCATATTCTTAATAAATTTCTAACCTCATGTTCCCTTATTTCATTGCCCATCCCCCTGCAATTCCAGGAAATTACATTCATTATTTAGTATTAGTTTTAGGTCCTCCATCAAGTGAGGAAATTGTTGGACCATTTTTCTTATGGTTTTTATTATTTTGAAAGATGAGTTGTTTATTACTCCCTGAGTTCCTTTTTCCCTCTCCCTTTTAGCCTGTTCTTGCTAGACTTCCTTATTGGACTTTCTATCGACTTTCCTAGTAGACTGGTTTGAACCACCTCACACTCAACCTCTATTGCTAATTTGTCCTTATTAGAGATGGGATTTTCCAGGGGATACATACTTGCCCTTGGAGATTCTAAGCCCTATTCATCCTCTGACCCTTGTATCTTCATCACTAGTTGGATTGCTGGGGCATCCTCAAGTTTACCCATTCTAATTGTGCTCATATTTTCACTTTTCTCTTGATGTTTACTGTCTTGTGGATCTTCTTGTGAATGTTGAGATTTACCCTTTTTAATTTCCACATCTTCAGTTCCAAGGGTCGCAAATGGGTTCTCATAATGTGGGTTTTCCCTCTTATATTCTCCCCTTGTCATCACATTAGGAATTGTCTTGCCAAGGGGGGGAGGACCACGAGTCTCATTCCTTTGGCCTCGATACGAGTTATGGTGCATCTAGTTCTTCCTCTTTCTCTGGGTATTCCATTGACCTTCTTCCTCTTGAGAGGAAGCCATTCCTTCCTTCTTGGGGCATTTCCTAGAAAACTGCCCATGTTCATGTTAAAAATGACACTTAAAGGGAATTTGATCATAGTTTATAGGCTAAATGAAGGAACAACTATCTAAAGAGAGTTGAAAAACTTCAACACAGATTCTTTCTCAAGCATACATTGATTCTCTTACCTTAGCTATATCAATGTATTTTCCAAGAGCATTCCCAATATTTCGAAGGGTTTCTTCATCCCAACAGGGAAGAGGGATATAAGGCAACTTCACCTAGACTGGAACAGCTAAGGGAGTGCCATTTTCGGGGTTGAAATCCAAATTCCACCTGTCTAAATAGAGACCATTATCTCCCATGAAGTAAGGGCTATTTTTTAATATGATATCTCTGTCCTCGTTTAGCTCAAAGAAGAATGTATATAATCCTTTTCCACAAAAGACACTTTCAATCTACCCCTTAACCAGAGGTTTCTAATTTCTCTTGACCCATTAGCAGAGGGTTTTAGGGGATGGCCATATCCCATAAACTGACCAACAAATCCTCTTTTTGCCAAGTTGATAGTTGTAGATTTGAATTTGGCAGTGTTGACTTGAACCTTTGGAATATTTGCTAGTTTCTTCACAAATTGATCTCATTTTTTCTAACTTCCTTCAGACTTGATTGCACCAAGTATTTGAACACAATTGATTTAGGAGAGGGTTTCCAATTGGGGGAGGAAGAAGGCAAGATCCCAGAGCCTCCCCCAAAAGTCGAGGACATGACGAAACCCTATCAAGGATGGTGGATGGACACGTAGAGGTCACAAACTCTTTTTGTTAATACCTCATTAGAATTTGATTATTTTGGGTACTATGAAGCACCACATCATATTCCTTTTGTTCATCTCCACCTCATAGCTACTCAAACTCAAGACATGTTCAGTACAAGTAATCATACAGATTACAAGATCACTACTGAGGACTAGCGTTTTTTCCTTTTCACTTTATTGAAATTTTGATACTTTAATTAAAATATAACCTCTTTTTATCAAAAAATAATTTAATACCAAATGCAAATATAATTTTTTCCTTCAAAACTTAAAATAAAAAAAGATGTTAGGGCAATGAAATTGATATGTCACTGTATGGATGGTACCCGGATGATATAGATGGATCACACTATTAAAAAAATTCTATGAGAAATTAAGAATATGGATGCATATGGATTTATATAGTGAAATTGTACAAACAATTAAATTTATAACATTATTAATTATGTGTTGTAGGGACAATGCACCTATACAGATTAAAGACAAAGCTGTGATAATTCAATGGCATGAACATGATATTTTGATTATATGAGTGTACAGTGTGACATATTTGTAAAATATGATAAGTATGGCATGAAATATATGATCTGATAGATTTTTACTACGTGAAAAGTACGATAAGGCAACTGCAATAGGTGTTAAGATATGGTTTGATTGCTTAGTATGGTTTGGTGATTATTTATGCATATAGTAAAAATTCTGATATTGTTAAGCACAACTTGTATGAATGCTCAAACTGACAATAGAGAGTATTAATTACAAGTTGTACTACTAAAATCTTATGCTTTTTTTTAAATTAATTTTTTTAATTTTGTAGTGAAATAAAGTCAACAAAATTTTTGTACTTAGAGTGGCAGGAAACTCATTGTGGTCAACGATGAAAATTAGATAAACTTTGAAAAATAGGGTTGGGCCAAAAGTTAGCCAAACAGATTTGATAAGAAGAGTGGCCACCGGTCAAGATCATAAACAAAATTTTGACAGTGAATGTGAGAAACCAATTTGGTTCACCAATAAAATATCTAAAATATTTGGTATATAAAGATATCATTTTAAGTTATATATATCTAAATGATTATATGATTACAAATTAGGGCTATATGTGTATAGCTAGATAGGAGTGCCCTTTCATTAAGACTCATGTATTTTAGTTGAGACATGTTCTTTGATATGTCCTTTTCTTAATTATGAGTTATTATTTATATTATTTTATATTTGCATTATATTTAAGTTCATAACATTGTCACTACAATAAATAACATATAACTAAACAAAAATTAGGGGCTAACAAAAATTTCTAGAACATTTGTTTTAAGAGTAGTTTTCTTGTTCAAAAATCACATTAATAAGAATCTAAGTAGCCATTATGACATGAATACTAAAAATATGCTTGTAGTGAAAGGGGAAATAAATTGTGGTCATTGTGAGTTATCATCATCTAAGCAGCTTATATCACATTTTGCATCGTCAAGAAGGAGTTGAGAATTTTAATAGTTATCTTATATCTTATTTTCTATTAGACAACATGTTCAGCCTTCTTCCTATCATCATAGGTCAATCAATAGGAGTATTTCAAGTTAAGAATTTCCTCCATTGTTTTTAACATTGTTGGGTAGAATATACACCAAGAACTTGATTACTTCTTATTGAGAAAGACAGGTATTGCCCATGTGTGCTATAAGTAATTTTCTTTTCTTTTCCTTTAAATAAAATAATTTTTTAAAGTATTAATATAAACATCAATGTAAATTGACATTTTATTAAATAAAAAAAACCCAAAAAAGCAATGACACATACGTTACGTAAAATCAAATTAGGTAGATTTATAAACAGAAAAAATCATATTAATTAGAGTTTGTCCATGTTGACCTTTTCCTTGTTAGGGGGAAAAATTCAACCTCCTAGTGCTTGATAGCAGGTCCCTCTACGTTTTTATAGAGGTGGTACTCCTCTTTATGGACACACTCAAGTAGTTGAAATAAAATTAAAACATGCACCTGTGAGTGGGCCATATGTTCTTTCTAAAATATGCAAAGAAAGTAAACAACAAAATGTATAAAGACTTAAAATTTATATATGATATCAATCCATTCAATCACAAGAAGAAAATATCATTGAAGCATATGAAAAGGTATACATGAGATAACAAAGTTCAAATATCAAAGAGCTATAAAATGATTTCATTCATGTAAAATCATAAAAAGCATGGGAAAAGCATTCATGAGACTCATACAAATTTAAATAAATTTAGGAATAAAAAATGAACCGCTTTCCCAAAAGGGAGCTCTCTATGAGAGTAAAAAATATTAAATGTTCAAGTTATTGTTTGGTGCCTAAAGCACTCATAAAAATGTCGATACTTAATTAGAAATATAAATGCGTTCGTCCTAAGGGGGATTGCGATTGGGCTCTTGCGAACTATAATATAAATAAGGTACCTAGAAGAAAAAGAACAATTGCAGTCAAGGATCGGGTGAAGTGATGGATAATATGACTAAGAAAGATGAATGATCAAAGAATGGGAAGAAGGAAGGGAATGCTTCAAGAATTAAAATATTCACAAAAGTGTGGAAGGATGGAATTCCATGTTGTTGAAGTCTCCACTTCCTTTAATTGTTGATGATGAAGTCGTTACCATAATTGTTTGACAGTTAATTTGGATTAATGACTTCTTGGAGGGGTTAATTTATCCATTCTTGGATATAATATTTCATCAACGGAGGGGTTGTAATGTCCATTTTGACACGTTGGCTAAATATATCCTCTATTTCTTAAGCATCCTCCTACAATTGTGCAACTAAGATAGACTAGCCTTCATTAACACTAACAAAAGTAACCAACCATTTCTTAATTTCCTCCTCAAAAAAATCGGTTATACTATTGAATTATGACCCCATTGACTCCTTTAGGTCATTCAACTCAGCTTTCAATATATCTTTGGCAATTAACCCAGTCTCTTATCATGTGGGACATGTAGTTAATCAACAAATTTGATTGCCTTGAAAAAGGTGTTACTCCTTTTATTGCATTCAGAATTAATCTCCTCTAGTATATTGATTTGCAAACCATCCAACTTGGATCTACTTTATTCTTTTAGGCCCTAGGAGATTTTGTTGTGATTTTCGTAGTTTGTTGAATGAACTGACATTTTTAATGGAAGTAGATAAATCATTATCTATCAAATTCTTATTGTGTTTAAGGTATTTCTTAAGTTAGCCAATAAAGGAGGAAATTATTTGTGCGAGATATCTGAAATGGGAAGCTACTTCTCATACATCTGCAATAATTTTCAATTTTTTATTGATATTGTTAACAATATAGGTTTTAACTCCATTAAGGAGATGGGACACTTTTTTAACTTTGTGGGGTGTGCCAGGGGTGGATATTGTTGTTGTCGGTGCCTATATGGTGAGAGGAGTTATGAACAAAGGAACGAGATCAAGAGTTTCTTCTAGATATTTTATTTTCTTTTTAAGTCTTATATTTTTGGCTTCCTACTACATGACCAAGTGAGCCAGTAATTCTCCAGTGGTTTGATGCAATTTTATGAGCCAAATGGATCCAATTTTAGAAACATCAATATCCATTTGAGTTTAACCTATAACTCTTTAATTTTGAACCTTCACTCTTCCAATTTTTTACATTTTATTACTTATGTCATAACTTGAATTCTACAAGGTGACATGATGATCATTGAAAGTGGTTGCATCCTCAACAATATCTTCCATCATCCTGGAGCCTTGGCTGGAAAAACACTATGGAAGCCCTGTAACATCTTGGGTTGAGTTATTAGTCCCGAACGCCTTAGTTGGACAAATGCTCTGGAGCCCTTGGTGGGTTGAGATACTAGTCTTGGAAGCCCTAATTGGACAAATGATCTAGATTCTATCAACATTTGTGGGTTGAGTTACTAGTCCTAGAAGCTTTGGTTGGAACAAACACTCTAGAGCCCTCGACAACTTTGGTGGAGACTGATCTGGTGATGGTTAGTGATGTCTGACCATGAGGTGGAATCACTGGTTGAGGGTTTAAGTCGCTGACCTCTGGAAGCCCTAGTTTGGTGTTCTTGGTTTATTCCATGAGATCCCACATTCATGCTTGGAATATGACATGGGGGTGATTGGTTGAAAGAGAGACTTAGTTCAACCCAATCTATGGTCAAGGAGTATGTGGAAGTCCCTGACTTGGTTGTATTTTCATGTGTTAATGTAAGCTCATTTTCCTTTGGTATTTCATGAGTAAATGTGCTTGTCATTATGTGGCTTTAATGGTGGTTTCATCATTGATATTTATCTGGTCATTTGTTGGTTATAATCATGTTTTATGATAGGTTTGAGTTATGGATCTCATCATGTTTTGATTAGTAGATGAAATTTTAATGAATACATGAACTAATGGATGTTCTTGTAGCTATTATGAGGAGGTATCAATCCTTCTTGACGATTCTCATATAAGTATGAGACCCCTATGTTCAGATGTGTATTTATGACTTGTACATTACGTATTTAGGATATGTTTGACGGAATGCCTATCATGGATGGTAGGGTCAGGTCAAGTCCTTGTTCAAGTGTTTGCATTAGTAGCCTTATTTAATCATTATTTACCATTTCTAGAAGTTTCATAAAGTTCTGGGAAGATACCTGAGTCCTAGCCCTGAAAAAGTAGCTCAAAATTTGTGGTCATTGGCGCATAACTGCCTGAAAAAGGTCACGGTTGCATGGATGCCTTGTTGTGGAAGAGACTGGAGGGTCTCAGTAGCATGGAAGGATTTTCATGGGAGCGACTGGGGGTCTAGTTCAACATAACATCAAGTTGTCTCAGGGGTTAGACACTTGGAGGGGTTGGTTGGCTCTTGAAGGTTTTGTAGCTTCTAAGGAAGGCCAGGTTGGTCTTGTCTTGTTGGTTCTACTTCCTTAACTATACATGGGAAGTTGAATCATATCATAGTAACTCTTCATCACGTGTTTACCTCGGTGGAACAATTAGCTTGGGTAAATGTGGGAGGAGAGTGTTACAAATGGTGACTTCCAAGTGGATCTACAAGATCAAGCATGTGGTATATTGTAACATAGAGACATAAAAAGAGAGATTCATGGAAATAGGGTCCTCCCAGAAAGAGGGAGAGGAATATGAAAATAAATTTATTGCAGTCGCTAGATACGCTTTTATTAGAACTATTATTTATATTTCTTCTATTATGGGTTGGAAATTCCATAAGAAGGATGTGAAAATTGCTTTCCTCAATGGATTGATTGAGGAAGAAGTATACATAGAGAAAACTAAGAGATTTTAGGTACGTAAGAAGGAGTCTCATGTATGCAGATTGAAGCCTAGCTTTGTAGGGACTCAAGCATACACCTCAGGCTTTGTATTCTAGAATTATAGATACCTAATGAGTCTTCGTTTCACTAACAGTGATATCAATCCCAATATATACTACAAGGTTGTTAAAGGTGACCATGTGGTCATGTTGTTGCATGTTGATGAATTATTTTTTACATGAGTAGAAAATCTCAATGATCAGTGTAAGAGGGAGTTGACCTCTGAGTTGGAGATGAAAAATCTAGGTTTGATGCATTACTTCTTGGGATTAGAAGTGTGGTAGAAGCTAGGTGATATATTCCTTGGTCAAGGGAAGTATATTATTCCGATCCTCCATAGATTTGGGATGATGGATTGCAAGTCCATGGCACTCCCATGGTGACCAATCTAAAGAAGTTAAGAGGCTCTGACTCAAATTTGGTGGATCCCTCTATGTATCGACAGTTAATCGAATCCTTAATGTATCTAGTCAATGCCAGACCTGATATTTGCTTTGTAGTGAACACTCTGAACCAGTTCATGGTTGAACTTAGGGATGTAAATTGGATTGCGATAAAGAATGTGTTGAGATATATGTGTGGTACGATCAATTATGGGTTGAGATATATCTCAAATGGTGAAGTATAGTTGCAAGGATACATAGGTTCTGATTGGGTAGGAAGTTCCCAAGACGGGAAGAGGACATCAAGGTGTTGCTTCAGTTTAGGTTCTACTATGATATCCTAGATGACCAAAAAGCAGACATTTGTCATAGTCAACATTGTAGAGGCTCAGTACATTGTAGCTACTTTGGTGAGTTGTGATGCAATGTTGCTTCAAAATTTACTCACAAGATTCTTTAAACAGGTGCTAGAGATGATGCGATACATTGTGATACTCAAAGTTGTGTGAAGCTTTCGAAAAAATGATTTTTCCATGACAAGTTGAAGCCCATTGATATAAAGTACCACTACATCTAAGACATGGTATAAACAAGAGTATTGAGGCTCCAATACATTTCTATGGGCAAGTAGGTTGTTGGCATTCTCATAAATCCTTTGTCATGGATGAAGTTTGTATACTTTAGGGACAAGATTGGAGTGGTTGAGAATTCCTCCCTCATTGAGAGGGAGTTTTGATTTCATAGCATCAGGGTAGACATTTTGCCTCGGTTAAGGATATTGATTGAGTGTCATGTAATGTGGCTAGAGAGAATGGCCCAAATAGCATTAGGGCCTAGAGTGCTCCCTTGGTCAGAAGGTTCTGACCATATTTCCAAGGGTTACTTGGCTAGTGGGTAGAGTGAGTGCCTCAAAGCATCGGGAAAGTATTTTTACCATTCAAGTGCTATGTGATGACATGGGAGAGTGGTAAATGGGCCCATGGTTTCACCATTAGTCAGGGAAAATTGACCTGGTTTCAAGTGATGACTTGGTTAGTTGGTGACCCATGATCGGTTTTGTTTTTACCCTGGTCAGGGGGTACCTAACCATATTGCCAAAGGATATTTGGCTAGTGGGTGACTAGATCCTTTACATGATGCTAACACATGATTATTTTTGTGTGGTCTAGAATGGAACATGAAGTAGATGGATACATTAACATAGACAACACATTCAATATTTTCTTGGGATGGAGAAATTTTTAAGCTAAGTGGACATCTTAAGGAATTCAAGGTGAATACCTCCATAGATAAGAGGGTGTGTTGATTTTTGGGTAGCTGCAAAAGTTATTCGCTAGCTACACAAGTTAAAAGAAAGAAAAAATAAATTTTAAATTCATAGAAAGAAAAATTAATTTAAATTGAATTTGCAAAGAGACGTGCCTCTTGGGCACCCTAATATCACTATAAAAAGACACTTGAACTTCGCATTTACTCACTCACTCATCACTCACATTTATCTCTCTTTCTCTCTCTCTCTCTCTCTCTCTCTCTCTTATGGGAGTAATCTCAGGAAGAGGTGAAATTTCTAAGGGTTCGAATTTCTAAGACAACCAATGTTTGACTAGTTGAAGTTTCTAAGTGTAATCACTTAATGATGTTTTGGAGTGTGTTAAATTAATATCATATATCATTGGAAGTAATTATTAGTTGCATAAATTTGTGTTTGTTTAATTAAGCACTAGAAAACCAACACAATAGCCACTCACTATGACCTCTAAAAAATAAGACTCTAGATAGTTCTTGTTAAGTTCGTAACTTTGTTCCTCCCCAAAAGGTTCAAACTTGTTCAATATAGACACCATGAGGAGTGATATGTTGCAAGAGATATTTGTGACTCATTCTTTTGTCTTAACAATTTTTCTTTCCCTTTCTCGAATTCAATCTCAAAGCTTGTTATGATTGGACTCGTTTGCCATGGCTAAGGTTTTATGATTTCCTTCTTAAGCCAATTCTTGTATCCTACAAATTCCTATGAAAACCACAAAGAAAATTGCTCTGAACTAGTATCATTTGTAAACTACCATGTATATTCCCTTGGAATATTTTGTCGTAATAAATCTTGTGGTATTTTGAAATATTTTATTATGTAATTTATTTCCTTATAATATATATATATATATATATATATATATATATATATATGAGATATAAGGAAATTAAATACATAATAAAATGTTTGAAAATACCACAATATATATGAACATAAAATACAATCATCCATGCCACCAACGATCAAACTACACTGCTACCACTATAACCCCTTGACTTGATATAATAGCCCGCAAAACATATCGAGAAAGCTAACAAGGATTCGCACTAAGGTGGGCAACATTAACATTGTTAGTCCAAAGCACTCGAACTGCCCCTAATGGGCTCCTTCTCTCTTATATTTATTATCCCTAGCTTAGTTATTAAATTTATGGAAATAACAAAAATATAAAAATTAAAGAACATGTAAATGTACACGTCATCCACACAAATGATCATAATATATGGCCTAGGAAACTTGATATAGAAGAAAATCCAACTATAAGATGAGGCTTATGGTTTGCTCTCCTTTCTTCAGTTATGAAAATGCAAGTAAAATAAAGGGACACTTACTATGGAAAGCCTTTGATATTGTACACTGAATGACTACAACATATTCTTCTACATTCTTTATATGCTCCCAAATCCCTCTCCTAGGTACTTCACTCAACTATGCAATAAACACAACGCTAAAAGTATGGAACCCTGTATCTTCCTAGTGGCCCAATGTTTAACGTATCTTGATAGTTGTTTAGGGTTAGGGTTAAGGTTTTTGCATGAATCAACCTCAATTAGAGTTAGGGTTTTGGACCCTTTGTATCTTCTTGAAGGTATACAAGTGAATGTCCCTACATGTGTTACTACTGGGGGATGATGTGGCATCCACTTCATACCACAATGGTCAACAAGGTAGGTCAACTGGGGAGAGACATAACCTCCTCAAACAAACTCCGATTGAGGTGATTTTCACACCGTGAAAGCTCTCAATGTGTTTAATAGTGTTAATAGGTTTTGAGGAATGGTTTAAAAAAAATTATGATAGAAAGTGCCATTTGATTCCTCAAACTAGCCTCGGAAGGTTTTGGACCTCGAATCTCAAAACTAGGAACTACCACAAAAATAGGTCCTGCAAGCTAATATTTTTCCACCTAGAAAGTCGCAAGATGTATGCTAAATGGTACAGTGATCCATTCTAAATCAATAAGTCCTAACAAATCCAATTGTAGAATAAAAATTCCATTGCATGCTCAAATCCCTTATGAACATGTGATAAGGTCCACGTAAATGTATGCTTCATTTACAATTGTGCTACACAACATATCTTTATGCCAAACATCTCAACAACATTTATAGCTCGATATCATACCTGTATTTTTATTTTCCCTTTTTAGCATTCACCCTTCATGAAAATTGATTTACTTTCATGCCTAATATTGTTTTGAATTGCTCAAATTATTCTTTCCTCAAATATTGGTAACAATATGCTAACATATAATGTAATACTTTAACTAAGTGGTGCTTCCTCATGCAACTACATAAAAAGGTAAACATACATCTCAAAATGCTTACTCTAATTATCAATTATATTCTTCCCAAGTTGTATAACACCTCGATAATCACAAAAAATGAATGGTAGGTTTTTCCAGTATTAAACCAACTTAGCGAGATTCCTTCCCATTATGTAATTAACATGCCTTTTTACTAGGTCTCTATCGAAGATAAATAAATTGTGCTTTAGTTCTTGTCGCTCCAAATTGCAATGATTGAACAAATGAGAAACACAAAATTATGTTGATTTCTATCATGAGAATTGTCGTTTAAGGATACCATGGCCACCCTTGGTCTTATTTTTCTAAGTTTCAATTTCTCTTTTGTGAGTATTAAGTGTCACAACCTTCTCAACCCTTCATGCCTAGCTTGTGATATCTTAATTATGAATTCTCTTAAACAATTACTGGGTACTTCTTGATGGTGGTTAATCCTCGTTGACGATAACTGTCCAACTTCTAAGGATAGACAATGCACATTTTGTGAACATAAGCTTAGGCATGCCTTATTGACCTCCTTGACTTGAGGGATTGCATAGTTCCTGGTGGCAGTGGATTGTGGACTGTACAACTCCTTGTCAGAATGAACTGCACAACCCATTGTGACAGGAAGTTGCCAAATTAGTTGTGGAAGGTGTTAGCATTTGACATTTCACCTCAGGCTGAGAAAGGCAAATCTCAAAAGCTACATCAAACCATTCAGCCTCGTAGCTAGCCCTACGGGGCAGGAGAAGGCTCTCTCTGGTCTATCTCGCAAAATATTCAATGGATGAGATGACCAATAAGGTAACACTGATATTAGGCTAGTAAACTGATAAAAGAATTTGATTTTGGGATTTTTGGGTTTTTGGTGGCAAGTTGAGGAGAGGGCAAATTTGGCTGTGGGGATGGGACACAGTTTCTGCAGGGGAGTCTTTGGGGCGAGGTAGGAGGCCGTGCTGATGTATTTGACTGAAGTGAATGGTCAGGAATGAAAGAGAGAAGGTTAAAGAGAGCAAACAATGAATTTGAATTCTCTTTAAACAGTAGAAAACATCAAAATTAAACAAACTTAAAAGCAGAGCATGACAAGCATGAATTCTTACTTTATCACTTCATTTGTTTAATATGTAGAAGTATATAAGGAAAATGAAACACATAAAAAAGCTTACAATGACTAAAGAAACACACCATCAACACATGAGTCCA
>APFE030520128.1:223331-289896 GCA_000404065.3 Pinus taeda
ATATACTGGGGTAAAGTGTCAATGAAGCGCTACTTTCACAAGCTCACGGAGATCGACTGAAGCAGCGTTTATCTACTAACGCTGATGTAAAACAAGAGCGTGTTCGAAGGCTACCTGGCGTATCTTCAGACTCCGTCTAAGACTTATGAAACACACATCAATGAAATCAATGTACACATATTTTTTTGACCTTTGTGGAAGTTTGTTGAATGTGTGCATATCACAGTAGCGTAATTCAAAGTCGTGAAGCCAACAATGAAGTGTGCTGTTGTGAGCTAAGGAGTCTAACAAATCTGTGAACTTGTGACGTTGTGGAAAGACCTGCGTACAAAACGTTCCTATAGTTTTATTCCATAGTAAAAATACCAGAGTAGAGTGGCAACTAATTTTCTTTTTAGCAAGCATTTATAAAATGATGCATTGAGCCAGTCGTACGCATCCAAGGTGCCAGTGATGATGGATAATGACTCTCTTTGATGTAAACCATGCGTTAATGAAAACTATGGTTCATACATTTATAAGATCCAATGAAAACTCCATGTGTTCAAATGAAGCTCTTAAAAAAATATTTGATGGAGTGATTAAATATTTATAAAGCTCCATGCATTTGATGGAGTGGTTAATTAAATATTTATAGTAGAGAGAATTAGTGGAAGACATGATTTGAGTATGAGAGAGAATTGGTGGAAGACATGATTTGAGAATGAGAGAGAATTGGTGGAAGACATGATTTGAGAATGAGAGAGAATTAGTGGATTTTTAAGGTTGATTTTTTTATTTAGGGTTTAAAAATGAGTGCACTTTAAATATATATATATATATTAATAAATTTGAAAATAGAAGTGATAAGTATTAATTTCATTTATTGATAAAAAGTATTTGGATGTAATTGTGTATTTGTTGCAACATTTTGTATTCAAATATTAATAAAAAATATATTTAGTGGTGGTGGTTGAGTTTTAGTTGTTGGAAGTAATGCTTCCATATCATGTACAATTGTTGTTGTGAGTCCTTTGGTGTCAATCTAGAAGTAATCCGTTTCTTATGTGTGAGTTGTAGTCATGACCTAGGCATGTCAAAGTCAGTGTGTTATGTCCTATATATATGTAACTCTTGTGATGAATAAGAATAAAGTGTGATTTGTGTTGGGTTGTGCAATCTCTCTTTGTTCATCTCTCAATTTCTAACATGGTATCAGAGCCAGTTCTGGCTTGACTCCCTCAAGGGAAGGCCAGGAAGATGAGAGAGCTTTGAATTTTATTCTTCTGTAAATAAATAGGGTAGAAAATTGTGTTGTGTGGAGTATTTGTGTAAGTAAATTTTATTTTATTGTTCGTAGATATGTTCAATATGTGTTTGAGTGTTTGAGTGAGATGGGATCTCGTAAATCCAGATGAGAAGGTGGTTTACGACCCCTATCAATGTACTTCTTGTGAAACTATGTCCACAACGATACACTCATGACGGGGCCATCCTTATCTTGATTGTTGATTCACCATATATTCGGCAATCAGATGGACATGGGCACAGTCAATTATTTGACCGTGCCCATGTCCATCTGATTGCCGAATATTTGGCGAATCAACAATCAAGATAAATTCAGGGCGCATGGCAGTGCTCATGTGGTGTGCATTTGATTGGATCGACTTGTTGAAGAGTTCTACTACAGAAAGTTGTGTTCTGCTACAGAAAGCCAATGTCATTGGTTTTTTGTGAGAATAGGATGTCGTTACATATCGTGAATGGACGTGTTGACCTGAATTCTCAATTCTGGGCACATAAACTTCTGCGTCTAGAGCTCTGCAATAGCAGCCATTGATTTTTCCCGGGATTCAAACTCTCAACTATGGTCGAAACCCACCTCCAAATTGTTGGGCAGAACATAGAGCCTTTATGCTGCCACAGTCAAATAGATCGGTTTGATGATTTATTGCAACCACAGTGTGATATTATGTATAATAATTTTGTCATGCCAATTCCAACACGATTATAATTAAATGCAAATGTAGTTGAAAGTGTTATCACTCCTCCGGATCTGCAAGGCTGAGGAAGAGTCCAGCGGAGGTAACCATAGACCAACATTTTGACTTGGTAGCTAGCCCTACCAAGCCGGATAGGGCTCTCTCCACAAAATCGTAGCCAAGAGGGTTGGATGAATTAGGGTTTTTGGGCCAGTTATGAATGTAGAGGTTGTTTTGATTTGATTTGATGAGGTTATTGCTGGATGAGGGTATTAGGTCAAAGAGGCTAGGTCAAGGCAAATCAGATATGATTGCAGACATTCAAGGGGGAAAGGTAGGAAGAAGGTTTAGCACTTAAAAGGTGATTTAATGAGATGGTTTAAGATATATGAGGAGTTAGGAAGAGCATAGGAGATGTATTCTTCCTAAACTGAAGAAAAATGGACAAATTATGATAAATTTCCCAAAATAGAGCATGAGCAAACATGTATTCTCCCTATCAACTTGAAAATTATCATATAGAAAACATGAAATGGTTTATGAGGATACAAAACATTCATACAAATGATCACAAAGAAGAAACAATGCTAAACATCCATACCACATGTATCCCAAAGAAATAGCTGCAACTCATCTATTAATACTGGCCAAAATCTGATGCAATAGTGTCTTTGATCACTAGTACAACATCCAACTGAGTCCAACCTTTTAAAAGACTAAAAAATATAAGATATAGGCCTCAGAACAACTCATCCTAGCCTTAGGGGTCGAATCCATGAGACGAGGAGCAGTTACAACAAAAATTGAATTGATAGCTAGAGTATAGGGTGGTCAAAGTGACTCATCCCTGACTTCAGTAAACTAATTCATTACAAGTCATGGAGGCCGTTTACCTACTTTACTTACCATAGGTAACAGTAAAAACATATTAATTAAATCAACCACATCAATTACATCAGTAAAACAATGATTTCCCATAGGTAAAAATCAATTTTGTAGAAGAATAATGAAAAAATGGGCCAACTGTCAAACGCGTAGTGCCATCTTCTGGCTCACGTTTACCTGTCTTCCTGATGCCCAATTTTAGCCCAGGATAGCTCATTGAAGCTTATCCTGTATAGTTTCCAAAACTACCCATGGTTTTTAAAATGAGCTTGATATGACCCTCCACAGCTCCATTCTCCCAAGACTACTCAAACACGCAGTGCCTGGTCCAGAAATGAGGCAGAAACATGATTTTTAGGTGGTTTTTTTCCTTTCTCACATACTAGTTTTGCATTCTAGGGCTGGAAACATGGCTTTCTTGGATGTCTTTGTCCTTTTGAATCCAATGGTGGCTTCCATTCCTCCAAAAAATGCCTCAAAAAAGTGCGCAACACTTAGGGCGTTGCCTGTTTAACCAAACAACTGATATGAAATTGCCTCCAAAAAAGATAGGAAAGACAATATTACAAAAAATGAACCAAGAGTCTTCAAGATTAGTCAAGAAGTTAATTTTTGGTGTGGCTAGGCATGGAGTGAAGCCTCTATAAGTATATCAAGCTTCTTCTTTTATTCTTGGTGTGTTAGCGCTTCAATTCTTGCCCTAGCAGCCTTGAGCTTTGCCCTTGCTATTTGATTTCTTCGGCAATAATACTTTTCCATATTTCTCTGAATGTCGGTGTCCCTTTTGGCCTTGTCTAGGAGCTTTTCAAGATGGTTGTTCACCCTCTCAAGCCAATGCTCATGGTTCTCATTAATCATGTTGGCAAATTGCTCATTTAGGGTGAGCTCATTAGCTAGTTCAACCTCTTTCTATTTTTCTAGCTCCAATGCTCTTTTTAGGCCTCTGATCCTTGGCCTTCTTTGATCATATCCAAGAATTGATCATCAAGCATAGCCTCATCAACTATCTCTCTTTGCCTTTTCCCTTTAAGTTCCAAGGCTCTTTTCAAATCTCTAGTTCTAGGCCTACCTCTTGGTGCTTGCTCATCTTTATCTTCAAGCAAACCATGATTCTTAAGTGTCTCTTCCAACAAAACCTTGGCTTTTTTTGCCTCATTGTATGGTTTGTTTTCTTCTTCTGCCATCGTGTTTTAATGTCAAACCCTAGGGAGGTATTAGGTTGTTGGAATGTGGTTTTTTGGGAGTAAGGAATGGGGGATGGGAATTGAATGAGATGGGTAAATGGATTTATGTAACAGAGGAGGGGATAGGGAGTATTAATATGATAAATCTTTGGGATGGAGGAAATTATTTGCAATGTATGGGTTTGGGGCCTAGGTAATTATAGCACCAAGTACTTAGGGTTTAGATACAAGGTTCTAGAGAGTATTTGGGATAAAAGGGTTTAGGGAAAAGGGAAGTGTAGGGGAGTTAAGATTTAGGAATTGAGGGTGAAAGGGTAGTTTTTATGGAGATACAGGGTTTTAGATGTGAGAATAACACCAAATCTTCAACAAACCTTCAAAACACTTTGGGAATGATTCTATGGTGGAAAAAACATGTGATCTGCAGTGGTTACTTACTTGTAGGAGGTCGAATGCACTTTGGTGGATTTTAGGAGGTGATTTTAGCTCTCCTAGACAAATGCGCAGCACCTGTGGGGAGTTTGTAGCACCTCTGGCAAGAACGCAACGCCATAAGGGAATGTGCAACGCCCGTGGCAAATGCGCAGTGCTAGGTAAACGCGCATCGCCTGAAGAGAACGCGCAAAGCTGACTTCAAATCGAATTTTGAGTGCCTTCCCAAAGTCCAAATTGAACCCATGATAGCTTGTTGGAAATATATTTCTCTTAGATACACAATGGAGCTATCAAGCACCGAAAATGATCAATTATAGCCCCTCAAAAATCAATTATTCCAAGACTGGTCAAACTGTGCAGAATGAGGGTGCAAAAATAAAGTGTGATCTTGCAGGAAACGTTTGGAGGTCTTAATAAACTCCAAATTGATCTCATGATATTTCATTGGAAATATATTTCTATCTAGTTATCATTTGACTCATTAAGAAAGTAATGTGGACACTCCAACTAGGAGAAAAATGGATTGTCACAAGGTCGATCCAGAAGTGCAACAACTCTCTTACAACAATTGTATTTTTGACATATCTCCAAACCCATGACACCTATGCAAAAAATAAATGAGGTTTTTCATCCTTGGCCTATGATGGACAAAAACCTCTCTCACTTGTGTCAAATTCATCTATGTTTGATTGGAAACATACTTTGAAGCAAAATTGGCCCTATGTGTGGCAAATGATTTGTCCCTTGGAATGACTTCTTGAAAAATAATGGAGACATGATGTTAATGACTTGGAATGGCCCCATACTTGTTGAAATAACCTCCCTTAGGCCTCCTCTGCTTAGGTGTCTCTGATTCCATAGCCAACCCTAGCTCAGTGGGAGAGGAAATTAGGGTTTAATGTTTGTGAAAAATGATGATTTGGGCACCCTTGGGAAAAGACAACTCCCTTTGGCATTCACTTATTAAAACATTACCCTTTCACTTGACTATTTCCTTTGACAAATTGATCTTTTGATGGTATTTGAGAACTCTTTGAATTTGACTTTGCTTTAATGAAGTTGGCATATAGAGATTGAGTTGGCAGCTTAGGAACAATACTTATTACATATAGTGAACATAAAATTACATGATGAAATAAGCATTTCTCTTCACAAATCATCTTCACATGGTGAAGAGATGTTATTTGATCACCCTTTACTTGATGGTCTTATGCAATGGAATGGAGTTTTATTGGAACCTTGGAAACCCTAATGACCTAATGAAACCTTGAAGGACTAAATTTCAAGATGACATGACTGATGTGATGGCATGATGTCATTAACTTTATGGAAAATGGATACTCAGCGAAGTTGAAATAAGCCAGCAAGAGGTAAATTTGTAAAAGGAATAAATGAAACCCTAATTCAACTTTCAGTGACCAAATTTTTGCATGACGACCTAGTGGAATGACAAAAATTTTAGAATGGGACCCTAATATGATATGAAAAAAGGATTTTTGATCACTGATGGCAATATGAAAATACTGACACTAACATAAAGGCTTGAGCCTTTGAAAATATCCTTTGGATCTTCTACCTAAATGTCATTCTATGGTTCTTTGAACGCATTGATTCAATTTCCGTCAAGGAGCTTTTGCCCAAAATTCAAGTGTTTTGAAATGGATGACAAGAGAGAGGGCCCTGCCATCGGTATAGATCTTAGCACTACATATTCCTGCGTTGGGGTGTGGCAACATGATAGACTAGAGATCATCGCCAATGACCAAGGGAACAAGACCACTCCCTCCTATGTGGGATGTAAATGACAATGCTAAACTATACAAAATAGAAGCTTGGGGAGCTCCTTATTTCTCCATTAACAGCGATGGGAATCTCTGTGTCTGACCATGGGGTATTTTTGATGGTTCAGATGAAATTGATATCATGGGCTTGATTGAATCTATACATAGATCAAATATAAAGTTGCCCGTGGATACAAAAAATGTAAGAGTGTTTTGACATGGCTATTGTCAGATATGGCTACCTAGTAAGCCCTTGGAGATTTCTTTGATTTCATTTGATTTTATAAATTTTCTTGAATTGGGATTGGTGGGTCTTAGCCTTCGAAGCATCGCCTTTCAAATCAAGAGATTAAGATCTACATATTTGGGTGAAAATATGTTCCAGTGTTAACGATTTCTAAAGTCCTCCTTTGCTACATGATTTGGTCGTTTTATGCATGTAGCTTCAGTTTGTTTCAATTAGTTTATATTTCATATTTATTTTGTGTGCAAAAATTATAATATATGAAAGACCAGTTAATGAACAGAAAAACATCTTTCAAGTTAATGGTTCTCAATATTCTTCAGTGCCAAGAGAACACATCATTGACTTGTTTATGTGACTGTGTTATACGTTGATGGGTCTTGTTGTGCTTCGGGCTTCAAGAGCATCAGTTGCAAGAAATTTTTGTAAGTATGTAAGTGTATATGTAAAAAAAAATGATCATTTGTATGATGGATTTCTAGATAAGCTCAGTACATAGACAACATACCTATATAACTAGAAGTATGTATTTCGATGCATACTACAAGGATGGAAGCATGTCCATATAGATATTCAGTATCTAGGCTATTCTTCGGGATAGTCAAGAAGCATCAATTGTATAAAGTTCATCAATGATGGTTAGAGACATTTATGTTTTAAATGGAGTTCAAGTGACAACTCAAAGATGTGGTGGTGAAGAAAGAGCGATGTTTGCGAAATTCCAGAGTGAATGTGAGTGTTGATGAAGACCAGTCAAACATATATCATATCGTTGTTTTAATATGTGTTTTGATTATTTTCCATGTAAGAATTAAGGGGGGGTGTTGGAAGTAATGCTTCCATGTCATGTATAGTTGTCATTGTGAGTCCCTAGGTGTCAATCTAGAAGTAGTCAGTTTCTTATGTGTGAGTTGTAGTCATGATCTAGAGGTGTCAAAGTCAGTGTGTTATGTCATATATATATATATGTAATTGTTGTGATGAATAAGAGTAAAGTGTGATTTGTGTTGGTTTGTGCAATCTCTCTCTATTCATCTCTCAATTTCTAACACCAATTTTGGGACATTGGTTCTTGTCCCGGGTTGAAGTGGGACACATTGTGTTCTTTTGTGCATTTTCTCTCTCTAACTCTTTCTTACTCTCCTCATGGTGACAAGCACTATTGTGTTGCCTAAACTTGTTGGCACAAACTATTTTCATTGGAGAAAATGCATGAAATCTATATTCATCACCAAATATGTATGGGAACTTGTAACTGATGGATACATTGTGCCTTATCCTAATGAAATGAAAGCATTAAGTGATGATGAAAAGAAATCTCTTAAAGAACTTGTTAAGAAATATAATGAAGCACTTTCACTTATAGGGAGTGTTGTTAAAGAATCTGTATTTCTAAGAATTAGTGCTATGGTATCATCCAAGGAAGCATGGGATATATTAAAGAATATTATAAAGGTGTGATTTTAGCTAAATTGCAAACATTAAGGAGGAATTTTGAAAATTCCCACATGAAAAGTAATGAATTTATTCATGATTATATCACAAAAGTTCAAGGTCTTGTTAATCACATGAGTTCGTTAGGTGAAGATGTTTCAAAAAGATGGCTAATTGAGAATATTTTAAGAAGTGCCTTTCCCAAGTTTTAGATGGTCACCACCAATATTTTGGTCTCCAAAGACTTAAATACAATGAAAAATGATGAATTAAGTAGAGTATTGTTAATTTTTGAAGAAAATAAACCATATGAGCAAGTGGAACATGCATTTTCTGCAAAGCATAGAAGAATAGGAAGGAGTAGTGGTCAATATCAGAATCAAAATTAAAATAGAAATCAACAAAGTTCACGAGGAAATCCATCTCCTTGAGAGGCAGAGGAAGGAATCCTAGTCACTTCAAAGGAAGAGGCAAAGATGGATCTCGCAGGAGAGGATAAGGAAGAGATGGAGGCAGAAATGGAGGAAGAGGTGGAGGACCACAATGTTATTATTTCCAAAAATTTGGCCATCTTGAAAGAGATTGTTATGCAAAAATGTGAGATATGGAGTGTAAGAGTGCCAATAAAGTTGCTCAAGAAACTAGAAATGAGAAGTTGTTCATCTCAATTTTGATGGAACATAGTGAAGAAAGTGAAGCATGGTTGATTGATTTGGGATGTTTAACTCATATGACATCCCAAGAGGAATCGCTTACCAAAATTAATGACAATTTAATTATGGTAAAGTCATATTTGGTGATGATAGTGTTTATGAAGTGAAAGGGAAAGGCACAATTGCAATACCAACATTGAATGGTAAGAAGAAGTTAATTGAAGACACTTTGTTGACACCAGCATTGAAGAAGAACCTACTTTATATAGGATAGATGATAGAGCAACACTACAAGTTAAGGTTTGATAATAAAGAACGCTTAATCATGGATAAGTTGAATAAAAATGTAGTTGTAGCTAGAGGAAAAATGACTGAAGATAGAATTTTCAAGCTCTCATCTAATTCAAGTAATTCATAGAGTTTAAAAGCAACAGAAGAAGCAAATAGTAAGCTTTGGCACTTAAGGATGTGATATCTGAATTTTCAGAGTTTGGTGTTATTGAGAAATAAAAACATTTATGAGAGATTTTTCGACATAAATCACATGATATTTCATTTGTTGACGCGTTTCGAACCAACCAGTGTGGTTCATCGTCAGGACAAGTTGAAGAATCAGATCCAGCATAGCATGTTAAATAGTCCCAACAGAACCTCCAATGGTTATAATCCTTGACCAGGCGATGGCTAAATATGACTGGGGGATAGTTAGACAGACCCTGGTCCGTCTAACTATCCCACAGTCATATTTAGACGTTGCCTGGTCAAGGATTATAGCCTTTGGAGGTTTTTCTGGGACTATTTAACATGTTATGCTAGATCTGATTCTTCAACTTGTCTTGACGATGAACCACACTGGCTGGTTCGAAACGTGTTGACAAATGAAATATCATGTGATTTACGTCGAAAAATCTCTCATAAATTTAATATGGATCACAGAAGCCTCAATTCAACAAATAAAAACATGGTGAATGGTCTTCCTTATATAAAGTTGGATGATGATGTATGTGAAGGGTGTATTTTTTCATTAGAGAAATTTTGAGGTCTGAAATGGGCTCCTAAGGAATATTATAAAATAATAATGGAAATAATAAAATAAGATTAGACTACCTCATCATGTTTTGGAGGGAAAAAAAGAAAAAACTACTTTTTCAACTCGTATTTTCAACTTATCTCCATATGATTTTACTCAAATTTCAGGTGGGAGCACTTATTGGATGCATAATTTAATATTGCATCTAAGGAGTATCCATGTTGCATACTATCGATGGACCCTATTACAAAGACAATGTGAAATACATGAAAATATGTGATTGAAATCACGTTTTTTCATGTATTTCACATTTTTCGTGTAGTAGCGTCCATATAAAATGTGCAACATGGTACTCCTTGGATCAAAATTAAATTCAACATCCAATGAGTGCTACCGCTCGAAATTTTAGTAAAATTGTAGGGAGATAAGTTGAAATACAAGTTGAAAAAGTAGTTTTTTTTTTACTCCAATAAAATGTTGAATCATCCCCCATGGTTGACATCATCATATTGATTCCTATTGGTTCCTATAAATTTTATTTTTGTTGTACATTTTTTTACCTAAACAACACATGGAAAGTTTCTCAAATAGAGCATGGAAGGCTAGAGAATGTCTAACATTGGTGCATTCATATTTGTGTCGTCCAATCAAGACTGTGTCTTTTGGAAAGGCACATTATTTTCTCACTTTTATCGTTGATTGTTCCAGGAAGTATTGAGTGTATTTTTTGCAAGAAGTCTGAAGTATTCTCTCACTTTCTTGAGTTTAAGGCTTTAGTTGAAAAGCAAAGTGGTTTGAAAATTCTCACCCTAAGAACAGATAATGGGGGAGAATATAAGTCAAAATGAGTTTTTGAATTATTGCAGGAAGAATGGAATAAAGAATGGTTTACCAATTCATACTTTCCTTAAAAAATGGAGTCGCAGAAAGGAAAAACAAGACCATAGTTGAAATGGCTAGGAGCATGCTAAAATCTAAGTCTCTTGGAAATGATTTTTGGGTCAAAGAAGTACACATGTCAGTATATACTCTTAACATATGTCCTACAAAGGTAGTATTGAATTTGACTCCAAAAGAAGCATGGTCAAGATACAAACCAAGTGTTGCACATATGAAATTTTATGGTTTTACAACATATACACATATTCCTAAGGAAACGAGGAATAAACTAGATGATAAGAGTGTGAAGTGCATCTTTATTGGATACAATATTGAAATAAGAAGTTACAATTTGTTTGATCCTAAAGCAAAGAAGGTGATAATAAGCAGAGCTGTTGTGTTTGATGAGTAGCGAATCTATCAATCTAATCATGTACAATTTGAATTGAGGAAAGATGCAGTGAATATTGGTGATAAATCAAATTCCAAGTCAGTAAAACTAGTTGAAGTTAAGAAGAATCCTAAGTGGCTTGACAGGGATCATTCAGAAAGTAGTATGTTGGATAGATATTTTGAAAGTTTAGTTACTAGATCCCAAATTTCTTTAGTGAATTATGCACTTACAAGAAATGTAATAAAAATGGATAAACTGCATGATTATGCAGAAGCAATAATAAAGAAAGAATGGAATTAATTTATGGAAGCATAATTGAATGCCTTGGTGAAAAATGATACATGGGACTTGGTCAAATTACCAAAATGAAAATATGTAATTGGCACTAAATGGCTTTATAAAACCCAATATAAATAAGATGGGACAATTGATAAGCATAAGCTTCATTTCGTTGCAAAGGGATATGCAAAGAAAGAAGGAATTGATTGTACTGAGACATTTTCGCCAATGGAAAAGTTGGATACAATGAGGATGGTTTTTGCATTAACTACTTAGTAAAAATGGCATATTTTTCAAATGGATGTTAAATCATCTTTTTTGAATGGTTATGTGGATGAAGAAATAAATGTGGAGTAGCCTAAGGGTTTTTAAGTGCCAGGAAAATAATATTGTGTTTATAAGTTGAAGAAGGCCTTATATGGTCTTAAGCAAGTGCCAAGGGTATGGTATTGAAGAATTGACAAGTATTTTCAGCATCATGGCTTAGTTAAAAGTTTGTATGAGCCAAATCTCTATATATTTTAGTCATAACAAGATATTTTAATACTTGTCTTATATGTTGATGATTTTATCTACACAGGGAATGGTGATGAACTATTTCAAAGATTTAAGTCACATATGATTGTTGGGTTTGAGATGACAAATTGTGGTGAGTTTAATTATTTCTTGGGTATTGAAGTTTGGCAGAAGGAAGATGGTATTTACATGTCACAAGCCAAGTATACTTGGGACATTTTGAAGACATTTAGAATGTTGAGTTTCAACTCAGCAAAAACTCCTTTGGAAGTTGGTCTAAATTTGTATGGACATGATGACTCCAATTCTGTTGATGTTACTTTGTGATGTCAATTGGTTGGAAGTTTGATATAATTAACTACAACTCGACTAGATATTTCATTTGTAGTTAGTATGGTATCAAGATTTATGGTAGAAACCAAGAAATTGCATTGGAAAGCAATAAAGAGGATTTTAAGATATTTGTGTAGAACAGTTGTTTATCATTTGGTATACAAGCCTATAGAATATTTAGGCTAATTCGTTATACAGATTCAGATTGGGCTAGATGCATGGATGACAGGAAATCAACATCAAGGTATTCATTTAGTATGGGTTCAACAATAGTTGTTGGAGTATTGAGAAGCAACCCATAGTTTCACTCTCTACAGTAGAAGTAGAGTATAAAGCAGCAACAACATCAACAAGTGAAGAAATTTGGTTTAGAATAATTTTAGAGGACCCACATGAACGTCAAGTGATGCAGGGATACCTTGCTTACACCCACAATATGCATGTAATGCATAAATACTTTGTCCCAGGAATTTAACTCTCACAAGAATCAAATCTTCAACCATTAATGGTTAAAACCCTATTCATCAGTTCCTTTATATCGGAACTCAATCAACCCACGTAAATCTTCTTTCGGGACTTTAAAACCCTTCATAACCTTCATTATCCCTTAACCTGCACATATATATAACCTTTCCCTCTTTAAACCTTGTATATTTATCACATAAAACTTCCATCGATGCTCTTTTCCTTTATAAACCATTTACAAATGCCACGCAAAACATATCTTTTTATCTTTAAACAGCCTCTGCACACTTACCAAGGTTTCACATTTATCGCAATTAGATATCGGCTCCTCCGTAGGTCATAACACATACATGCTTCCTCACGCCTTCTGCCTCTGATATGCGACTATCAGAAGCGTTTAAATAATTCTTAAGCCTTAGAAGAGTCGGGCACAAAACTTTAACAAAATACAAAGGAATACAAGGGAAAACCACTACAAACACACATATAGCGGATCTCAAATATTATACACTCGCCACTATAACTCCATCGGGTCTTCACTTTCTAACCATTCTACAACGCTGCTCTGATCGCCGATTGGTGCTTTATCTCTATTGGCATATCAGCATATCCATTGTCTGACCTCTTCCACTTGAAACCACCGATCTGATATGCCTTATGGACTCAATAAGATTATCGGTTATGTTTGATAAGGTTTCAAGTCCGACTACCAAATTGCAAATTGCTCTTTCCTTTGCCCAAGGTTCATTCTTCCCTTTGCATGATTGTGATGCAGCCTTCTGGTTCCAATTTGATCCCGACCGTTGATCTTAAAGATCCAACCGCTATTGTGAAACCATACTTCACTTCTCCACTACTCTATTTACTTATGTTTTTACTCTATTTCTTCAATTCCCATTTGTGGTTCGAGTTTCTTCAAAGGTTCTGGGTCTTCTGCTATTACATTGCACACTCTTCCTGATCTTTTCTTCTACGAATTCTTACATCGCCTTCTCTCCAGAGCTTCACTCTGATCATCCAAGTGGATTCAATGATCCCTTACGATTCCTCAGAATCATTCTTCTCCTCTACATATTTCTTTAAAACTCTGCCTGCAACCTTGTCACAGTACCTATGAATTCATAGTGTACATATAATTCAATCATTCGATATTCATTCACACACTTACATAGTTCCCGAATGAACCTATATATATATATATATATATATATATATATATATATATATATATATATATATATATATATATATATATGAACCACTGATTACAATCGAGACTTCTTTGTCTCTCACAGGCCTGTTCTTCAATATTGTGGTCTCCTTCCTCTACTCTGCCCATAGGATTACATTTATACCAGAAATCTTTGTTGAACTAATTTTCGTTCTCCTCCTAAATCTACTGAACTGATTCCTAAATCTTATATTTCCACTTCTACTTCAATTAATTCCTAAGTGTTCTCTATAGTTCCTTGAATCATGGAACTGTTTTAAGAGTCCTAATTGACTTTTAACTCTTTTGTCTTTATTATCCACTCATGCTCTCATCTATTTCAAAGAATTTACAACATCCTCATGTTATCTAATTTAATTCCTATTCTATGCACTCAAAATCCTAATATTACATTAACTCATCACTTAGGAATCCAACTTCCTTAAAATACATGACCCCCTATGTCTACTTAATTACAATGATTTTCTCTTGGGTTGAATGCTCCTGCATCAAACTCCCAAAGTAGAAAATATTCATGATCTCCTGATCATGTGTCTTCTGATCTTTGTCTTCCTAGATCCCATACTTTGTTTTGTAACTATCCAAATGTCTTGTTCCTTTGTTGATGTTGTACTTCTATTGTCTTTTGTTCCATCTTCTATTTGTCAATCAGGTTCATGCTCTAATTGATCATTCTTCTTGCTTCTATCATTTTCCTCCCTATGGCCTATTTCATCATCAGCTGCCACAATTCTTCAGTTTCTTTTTCCAGCACATCTTTGGGCTGGTCCATACTCTGCCACTCTCTTCTTCCTCTTTCTCTTTGCTTCAGGTTGTTGCTGCTGTCCACTAATTCTTCAAATTGTTGTTGGTTACTTCCACTTTGTAGCTACTCATTTACTTTTTCTTCTTCTTTTTCTCTTATTTCAACTTTTGCTTTGCTTACTATGCTTACTGCCTCCCTAACATCCTTACCCTCTTTCATGATTATTTCTGTCTACTCTAAATCATGACTTTCTAGTATTCTCTCCAGCAATTGAGCATCTCTGTTCCATGGATTAAATTCTTCCATAGAATCTTCTTCTTTCATCTTTATTTGGCTGCTCATCTATGCCAAATTTCATCTAGCATTTGCAAAAAAACCTGAATTCACAAAACACTTGTTAAAATAAAAAACATAAGATTTTTGTGCCTTATCTTCCTTTGGCAACAATTCAGTTTGCTGCTCTGTTTCTTTCTCCTTTGTCAGCACATCAATATGCTATGTTGAATTCTCAAAAGAACTCATGGGACTGTCAACTAGTCTCTCTTCCACATCATCTGCTCTAATGATGTCTTCCTACTCTTGTCCACCATAGTGAGGTCCTTCTTTTGTAGTGTCAATCTGCTGAACTTTCATATCCATCTCCTTTTTCGTATGATTGCCATTCATGACAATGTTTTTGTTTTCCTTTTTCAGCAATCTCTCTTGAACATCTATTCTATGTTTTTCCAACTCCCTTCTTTGAAAATCTAATTTTATATATAACTCAATAATTTCAATTGGAGTAGATTTTGGAAATTTTACACAATTCTCCATACCTTCCTTTGTTACTAATAAATCATCATATGTCTTTTTTCCCTTTGTTAAGTTTTTTGCATAGTCTTATTCTTCCTTAACATCTTTAAGTAGATGTCCTTCTCTTTTTTTGACTATCTCAACAACTTCCACAGCTATTTCCACTGTGCCTATCATCATGGTGAATTGATGATCCTTTACTATGTTTTTAGCTAACATAGTCTCTTTTTCTTCAGTACATTTTGCCTTAGTCCCTCTGTAACTCTTCTCCCAGAGTTATCCTTGTCTCACCATCTACATTACCATTGTCCTGTATTTGGTTTTCATCAATAACATTAATAAAAATATTTTGATTACCTTTCTGAGACAATATTCCTTCATTCTTCATCAGAATAAGATCTTGATTCTTCATCTCTATGACAACTTCTTTAGACTCATCCATAGAATTTTTCTTCTATATGTAGTCAAATTCTTCTTCTTCTAAGAAGTTTTCTTTGTCACCTTTTACTTATAAGTCTTCATCTATTCTGAAGATATCTTCAAAAGGTTTTTTTTTTCCTGCAGTACCTGCCATCATACACAAACTATCAGTGTTAAAAACATAAGTCCCTGTGGTCTCACTGGATGCTTCAACCATCATATTTCCTTGTTGTTCTAAGTTCTCTTTATGACTAAGAAATTCTTCGTTGGTCTTCTCTTCAATCTCTTCAAGCCCTTCACTTGGTTGCTTGATATCTTTCCCCAACTATATATGAGACCTATCTATCTCATATTCTTCCATAACAGAATTTAGATTCTGCTTGTCTTCATTCTCCTTTATGACAATATCAGAAAATTGTCTTTCTTTACATGTTTCACCTGCAAACATACACAAATTGTCAGATTTAAAACCATGTGACTCTTTTGCCTCACTTGAAGTTTCAGTCTTCAAGTCTTCATCTTCCATCAGAACTTCACCCTGTTATGCTTCACAAATGGACACTTCCATTTCATTTCCAACTCAACTTCTTTGAGTTCTTCCATCAGCCACCTTACTTGCATCTGTTGTAGCCTTCTCTGCAACTTATGCCACTTCACTGGCTTCTTCCTCAAGACCCAACCTTGTCTCTGGCTTTCCTCAAGTATTCTCCTTAATGCATCGAGTTGTTCTTTTAACTCTGCAACCTCTTTGTCAATTTCCTCTTGACTCACCCTCTTCCCATTTGTCTTGGCATTCTTGTTCTGATATCTTCTGTTGTAGTTTCTCTTTGAACCTTTGCTATGACTATCAGTAGTCATCTTCTTCTCCTCTTCCTTCATGAGCTCCTCACTCATCTGCAATAAGCCTCTACAACAGCTAGTCCTTCTCGTTGTAATCTCACCTCACTAAGCTCTCCTCACTCAGTCTTTTGGTAAGCGTGGGTCCTCTATCTGGAACCTCCTCTTGAGCAACATCTTTGCTCCTTCTAGGCTTTTGCAATCTCTCACTCTCTCTTGAGAACACTTTAGTTGTCCTCTCTGTCCAATCTCTTGTTGAATTCTTTAGGTTCACTGCCACTTTTTATTCAGAGTGTTTTCCTTACTCTGTCTTTAAGAAAACATCTGGTTCTCCTCACACAGCTTCTCTTGTTGTCCTTTGCTGAGATGTTTCATCTGCAACCACAATCTTCTATTTCAATTTGAAACAAAACACAATATCTTACCTCCAAGATCTATGTATGATCTTGTTCTCCCATTCTTCTGCACTTTGAATGGGTTGTCCTCTGTTTGGTCTCCAAGTCCTCTTTCCTTCAGAACTTGTACTAAGAAATCTTGTTCTCACTTTCCTTCAAGGAATTCTCTGTTCCTGTCTACTCCAAGCCTTTGTTGGAACTGCTACAATTTCCCAAGAACTTCAAAAGTTCCCTACAATCTTCTGTTGTAGCCTCTATCATTCATCAATTAACTTATGCACATTACCTTCTTCTATGTGCAAAGTCATTTTCATAGGAATTCTTTCCCCGCTCTTATTACAATTCTGCTCTGATACCAAATGATGCAAGGATACCCCGCTTACACCCACAGTATGCATGTAAAATGGATAAATACTTTGTCCCAGGAATTTAACTCTCACAAGAGTCAAATATTCAACCATCAATCGTTAAGACCCTATTCATCAGTTCCTTTATAACGAAACTCAATCACCCCGCGTAAACCTTCTATTAAGACTTAAAAACCCTTCATAACCTTCATTATCCCTTAACCCGCACATATATATAACCTTTCGCTCTTTAAACCTTGGTTAATATATATTTATCGCATAAAACTTCCATCGACGCTCTTTTCCTTTATAAACCATTTACAAAGGAAATGCCAAAACATATTTTTTTGTCTTTATACGGCCTCTGCACACTTACCAAGGTTCCTCCTTTATCACAATTGGATATCAGCTCCTCCGTGGGTCATCACACATACATGCTTCCTCACCCCTTCAACTTCAAATATGCGACTATCGAAAGCGTTTAAATAACGCTCAAGCCTTAAAATACTCAGGCACAACACTTTAACACAATACAAAGGAATACAAGGGAAAAATGCTCTGAACACACATATAGCAGATCTCAAATATTATACATTCGCCACTATAACTCCATCGAGTCTGCACCTTCCTACCATTCTACGGTGCTGCTCCTGTTAGAGTCGGTCTTTTCAGTCCTCTATCAAAGATCAAAACTCTTTATGCATTTCATTTTTAGGAGTCCTGCTCCATTCACTCAGCTGCATTCCGCTAGGGGCATGCCATAATCTGATGGAAAAGGTCATGCTAGTCATTTCCCCTCATGTCTGGCTCCTGTTGGCTTAGGTATTTTGTCAATGATCATTAAAGTCCATGACAGTCAAGGTCTGGTCCTTTAATGGAAAAAGGTCATTTTCGATCATTAGGTCTAGGGATTAAACAATTTGGTCTTCAACCATGTCCAATAAAGCCATGCAGGCCAGAGTGAGGCCCTTACAAAGTTATGATTCAGAGAGTTTCATCGTCATGCTGATAAACTTCGACTGTTATTCAAAACTCTGTTTTGAAGAAAAGTCAAACAGTGTCATTAGTGATAAAATTTTCAAAAAAATCATCAGTTGATTTCTTCAGGTGCAGTCATGGTTTCCATGGCCAAATGCCCTGTCATGCAATCCCTGCAAAGAGTGCTGAAAATTTCATCATTTGAGCTAAAATTTCAAAGGGAAAAGTGAAATTCAGTGTTGCTTTGTCAATGAAAAAGTGTCAAAACATAACATTAGCAAAATGGGTTTTTGAAGAAGCAAAACTTTAACCCATGACCTCAAAATCTTTAAATAGAGGTTTCTACAAGCAAACAAGGTCGTTGTGCTAATCAAGGTTATTGAGAAACGTAGCAAAGTGTTTCAGAGTGCAAAGTGCGTGTTTGGAGTGAATTTGGAGACAGTTTCCAGGGCGCGGTGCACACAGAGCCACCCCACAGTGCAAAATTTCAACGGGTGCGGCGCACACCCACAAAGGCCCGAAATTGTGCCAAATTTCCTCAAGTTGCTTTTGAAACCCCTCAAATTGACAGGTAGCCTCTATATCATGGCTTGCTCATCAAATTTTATGAATGTTATGGTGGTTCATGGCTATGTATAATTGCCACAAAACTCATAAAACCAACCACTCAAAAAGCACCAAAAGCCATTATTGCTAGGGTTGCATAATTGTGGTGTTGATGCCAAGGTTCCATTTTCACCCCTCATTTTTCCCTATCCCCCCTTTCTCATTTTTCCTATTATCCCTACTCTAAAACACTACCAAAGCCTATTCCCTATCCCCTCCTCTTATTTGTCAACGTAACGCCCCAACCCCCTACCTTATCAAAACCCCAAATCCCTACCCTATCAAATACCCAAACCCCCTACATATCCCTAAAAAAACTTCTCCCCATAACCCCTATTCCCATCATATTACTCCCCTCCTAATACTCCCTTTTTTCTTTTCATTTTTCCCCTTGGTGGAAAATATCACAACAACACCTACTTTCACACCATCATCAAAGGGCAGCCCAAGTACAGTACACACAACAGTCATGGCATCTGAGCATTCATCAGAGTATGAGATGGAGACACAAAGTGATTCATCCTCGGAAGAACAGGCTCCCAGGAGACATCACAAGAGTGGCAAACGTGTTAGGGATGAGCTAACTACCCTAACTGAATTGCAGGCCTGCCCTCTTGCCATGTCATGTTTCCAACATCTATCATGTTTTGAATTTTTTCAAAGGGTGTCTAATGTTAGAGTTCATCATGAGTTGGCCCGTATTTTTGTGCTTCACCTACATGGAGGTCAGTCTATCTTGGCCGGGGTCACTTCACATTGACACCTAACACTATCTCAGTGGAAACCGGCATACCAAATGTTGGAGAATAGTGGCACAAGAAAAAGAAGGTGGATAGGAAACATTATGAACCTTACATTAAGGCCAAATTCTTGAGGCAGATCACAAGAGTCTTTCCATTCAGATATTTGAAAGATGAGTATGCTCCACCATGAAATTGATCATGAAGTACTTCAGCTGTGAGGGGAGGTTCTCTCGTCTATATGCCTATCACATCAGGTTGCTCATGCACTTTACCAGGGTCTGGATGAAGAACCTCCCATTTTTCATTTGTAGAAACATAGAGAGGATGAACACCTTCATGCAACATAAGACCCCTCAGCAGCAACTTAACAGTGTTTATCACTTTGCTCTTATCCGAATTTTGGTGGATCATCAATTGGGATTGCAGGGCATTGCTTGGGAGGACTTCATCTCCCGTGATCTCTTCATCACCTCATAGGTATTATCAGAGGCAGAGCATGAGATAGGTGGTCCTTCTCATCAGTATGAGCACCATGAGACCACTACTATGCCAGTATTCGTTACATATTAGAGAGGCAGTAGGCACTTGTTTGCAGCAGCAAAGCGAGTGTTATCTCCACCCAGGGTGGAAGGGGCCTCGCTTCCGACATCGACAACGCAGGTACAGGACAAGTGCAAGAGGCCCATGCATGATGAGGGGCCATCAAGTGAACAGGGGGTCGACTTCATCCTCATTCAGGATGATGATGCAGATGTGGAGAGTGCCAAACTTAGGATGACCATCCAGGAGTAGAACATGGAGATCCAAGACTTGTCACTCAATTTGGAGACGGCCAAATGGATCATCAAGCATTTGGAGTAGAGGAAAAAATAGCTTGAGGACCAGCATGAGATCATGGAGCTGCAAAGCATCTGTGAGAATCGATAAGCTACCTAACAAAGGAGGATCAAGCTCACTACCTTGGAGCAAGAGATTAACAATGACCGAGAGTCTTGGCTCAAGCGAATCAACATCCACCTTGAGAGACTATTGGAGAAGGCTGACAGAGACAAAACCATACTGAGGAGGATGGTTTATCATTACAGGGCACGAAACATGAGTTGAAAGGCTCGGATAAGGAGCTTGAAGGCAAAATTGAGCAAAGCAACAAAGATGCAAAAGAGGCAAAAAGAGAAATATCGGCTTCGAATCTTGGCTGAAGCCTCTGTGGCCCATCATAGTGCCTCATAAAGAACCTCCAGCCCAAATTTCAAGAAATTTGGGGCAATTTTGGTCACATGGCAAAATTTTGGTCACAACACAGGTTTTTTCTCCCTGTGCATCGCGCCACTGGCGCGACGCTTAGGATTGGGAGCTCCAAATTGGAAATGGCATGCAATTTTGGATTCAACATGAAAAATCACGAATACAGGTGCTTGGACAAGAAATTTGGGCATGATTTGAGTCTCCAGGAGGTCAAAAACACCCACAAAATGACCTCTCTGCCCCTATTTTGACACACAGGAAGCAGTCTTGGGAGAATGAAGATTTGGAGGGAAAATGAGCACCAAATTCAGAAATTCCACTTGGGTTGTAAAGTAGACATGCTAGGATTTCTAACAAGCACACTTGGGCACATTTTGGACTCTTGCAGGTACCTCAAAACAACCTCCAACGTGGCGAGGTGCATATAGAATTGGGCGTGGTGCATATAGAAAAAGGGCCAAATTCACCTATGTTTCATGAAATTTCGATTCACCACTTTCTCCAAGTGGGTCCGCTCATCTACACTTCACTTTTTTCGACAACTAAGGCAAATTTTAAAGAGTTTGGCTTCTATCCAAGTGGCAAAGGAAGGCAAACGGTCACCCAAGCCATTTGTCATTTTTGTAACGCTGCACTTATAGCTAGTGGTTGGATTTCCATCTCCATTTTGTAATGATTTGAGAAACTACCCAAATCTTGGTCATTCTATCTCCTCATGGCATGTTCTATTTATTGTATGCAAACCATTTGCAAAGGGTTGGCTGGATTTAAATTTCTGGGAGACTGTGGGAAAGAAACTCTGTTTCTTCATTGTATATTTTGACAGAGGATTAATGAAAGGCAGCGGCTCTGTTTCATGAGATTCATGTGGTTGTGAGTGTAGCAAATGTGTCTCTTATGAATCTTGGTCATTCTATCTCCTCATGGCATGTTCTATTTATTGTATGCAAACCATTTGCAAAGGGTTGGCTGGATTTAAATTTCTGGGAGACTGTGGGAAAGAAACTCTGTTTCTTCATTGTATATTTTGACAGAGGATTAATGAAAGGAAGCGGCTCTATTTCATGAGATTCATGTGGTTGTGAGTGTAGCAAATGTGTCTCTTATGTTTCATGTGTATTTCATTATGTTTCACAGTTCATTTCATATTTATTTCCAGTGAAATTTTCTAAGTTAGATAAGGTAGAATTCATTTTTATTGCTCTGCCTATGGGAAAATTTCATGTTCAGTGTACTTTCTTCTGTTGAAAAGGATTCATGTACTTATGCCCTTTTCACTCTCCTAAGAAATCTCTCCATTCCGCGTTATTTCAAACTAAATTGCTAGACTTTATGCCTGTCTTGCCTCACGAAGTAATATGTGCATTTGTATTAAATTCTCTGTTCATTGTTGTCCGTTGGTCCCATACCATCCCAGAAACTCAGTCATTCATAAAAAATCACTTCTTGTATCCATATTTACTTACTAGCCTAAGATCAATATTTCACTGTAAGTCATCTTAGACTGTTTCGTTTACTTATTCACTGAGCATGACACGGAGAGAACCCTCTCCTGTTCTGGTAGGGCTAGTTACCAGACTGAGCGCGGTTTCTGGTTACCCTGAATTTTGCCTTCCTTCAGCCTAAGACATATTTAGGTGCTAACATAGTGGCGACTCTGCTGGGGACCAAATTAATCCCCTTACTTCTTGATAATTCTAAGCTCCCGGATGATAAATTTAGGATTTGATAGGCTGAGTGAGTTGGTTGTGTCCTTTGATTTTTCTCAATAGCACGCTGGCTTCTAGAAGATATACCAGGGCTAATCCAGATCCAGATCCTTCGCACATCTACGAAAATCCCAATTTGATTTCAAGAATTTGTCGTCAAGAAAGCTCCATATATCCCGTGTTCAAATCCCATTCATGCCCGGAAATTTTTGAGTATCTCAAAGAGCTAGATTTTGATGAGCAGTTTGAACTATCATTGTTTGAAACCAAATCAGAAAGGTCGGTTGACTCTACTATCCACAATCCATAATTTCTTGTAGACTTGGAGATGGAAAGGGCTACCCGGTCGATTGATAACTATATTATAGCTCAGCTTCAAACTCCAATTGCTAGTCCCTTACAAACTGTGCACACTCCTCCAACACCTCCAAGGCCAAATCCACCAAGAGTGATGGCTGCCCATTTTTCACCTCTTGTTCTGCCTCAAGTTTTAGATGATATGCCCACAGATTATCAAAGCAAAATCCCAGTTTTTGATGGCACTCCTAACAGCATTACTGCTCAGCAACATGTGGACATAATGGCATATTTCTATGAGCTTCATGAGATCGATGCGGAGAATGTGGCAATGAGACTCTTTGTACAGACATTTGCAGGTGAAGTGAGGAAATGGTTCAAAGGTTTTCCGGCTGCTTGCATCATTACCTTGGCTGACCTACAAAGATAATTTTTAAACCGCTGGGAAGTGAAAAAGAATCCTCTCCAAATTTTGGCTGAATATGAGCAAATCAAAAGAAACACTGGTGAGTCGATCCAAGACTATTGCATTAGATTCAATTCAGTTTATAACGAAATTCCAGATCATCTAAGGCCACCTGTGGGACTAGCCATGGTGAAGTTCCCAGATGGTTTTGATGCTGATATGGCTTATCAATTAAGAGAAAGAGAACCGACCACAATGGAAGACATGCAGAAGATAGCGGTCAGTGTTGAAGAAAATCTGCTGACCAAGAGGGCTAGAGAAAAAGCAAAGAAGAAGGTTACCGTAAAAGAAGAATCTTCCTCGGTAGATCAACTACTTCAGAAGGTAGAGAAGATGCTTGAAAGGGTGAAACTTGACAAACCTAAGCCACAAGTTAGAAATCCTAACTTTCGTGGCCAACAACAACCACAATATAGAATAAGACAGAGAGATCAACGAGCCCAAGAGCAGACCGCACAATAGCCAGTACAGACACCTTTGCAGCAAAATTTTGTACATGGACCAGAATCCAATGAGGACAGAAATATAATAGGTGAAGAAAACTACCTCTTTACTCAGGATGATTTGCCTATTTATCTCACTGAGGATGAGGAGTATGCAGAGAGTTCGTCTGTACACAAAGATGTAGATTTTATTCTAGCAAATGACACCATCTTGGAGGAAGAATTAGATGAGTACCAAAGAGGCTATATGAATTCTCTGTCCGCCCAGTAGCAGCGATATTCACTTAGAAAAAGAGATGTGCCAGTCAAACCAATTCAAAAAAGGAAGGATGTTGAATCATCAAAGAATGGTTCATCAGTTGCACAAAGGAAAGGAAAGGAGGCAGTTGGTCCAGAGAGCAGCAAATCACCATCAGCAGAACAATCACATCAGCAAGTTGCCTCGAAAGAAAAGTAAAGGAAAGAAATCCCAGTCAAAGAGGTACAAAATATTCCCGCTTTTAATTTAGAGAATGAGATTTCTAAATTAAAGGTATCCATCCCCTTGACTGAAATAATGAGGAATAGTAGTTATAGAGGAAAAGTATCTAAAATGTTGAATTTGGACCCAATGTCCGACATGGTGAATGCCGAAGATGATCAACCTGAAATGATTTTTGGGCCAGGATCGAATGGTGAGTCTCTTGATAGTGATGTGCCACCCTTTTATATCAGTTTAAGATTGCATGATTTTGTGTTACATAATGCTATGTTCGATTCCGAAGCTTCTCACAATCTCATGCCCAAGGCTATCATGGATAAGCTTGGTCTGGCTACCATGATCTCTATTCGTTTGATTCCAGCAGAGTAAGATGTATAGGACTCATCAAAGACTTGGTTGTGAGTCTGGATCAGCTCTCAATGAAGAATGTTTTGATGGAAGTTGTTGTAGCAGATATTCCTCCCAGGTTTGGCATGCTTCTTTCCAGGTCTTGGGTAGAGAAATTGGACACTACAACTAGATTTCTCCTATGCAACGATTCTAGTGTTTGGCCAAATGAGGAAATTGAATCGGGAACAAAAAATGAAATACATGATCACAAGCAAGGAGAAACCAATAAATCATCCGATTAATTATGTACATACAGATTTAGAGTCTTTTGTTTTGTATTCAGATAGTTTCAATGATATCGATAGTCAGTTAGTAAGAAGCAGATGATATTCCGGAAATAACAGAAAATTTCAGAGGAGTTTTAAAGAAAGAAGAACAAGAACAACAGAACATCGTTGAGCGATCAGCTGAAAGGAATGGACAACAAGCAGCCAAGCACAACAGACAGATTTTCAACACTTGCAAGAGGAGGAAGAAGGTTTGTGAACCATGGATTTTGATGGAGCAGTGGGAAATGATGGAGTTGGAATTGGAATTTGGGTACGCAGTCCTTTCTCAGTCCCGAACAAAGTGCGTAGTAACGTGTGGGTATGCTCTTACAAGTTGGATTTTGAGTGTTCAAACAATGAAGCTGAGTATGAAGCCCTAATTTTTGGTCTAAAGATTCTAAGAAAGCTGAATGCTAAGAGGATTTCAGTATATGGCGACTCTGAATTGGTGATTAAGCAGGTCAGAGGCGAATATCAAGCAAAGCATCCTAGGATGCGGGCTTACTGTAATGCAGTTCTAGACATCCTAAAATTATTTTCAGAATATACCTTGACATGTGTGCCTCATATACAAAATAGTATTGCTGATGCTCTTGCTAAGGCAGCAAGTAGTTTGAAGATCCCAATGAAATTTAGTAATAAATTTGAAATCCATGTCAAGCATCGTCCGACTGTCCCAGATAATCAGAGATATTAGCAAGTTTTCCAAGATGATGAGGAGATTGATGATTTTCTGCAAAACAAAGGCAAGTTCAAAGAGACCTCAATTGATGTAGAAAATGACAATGGTAAAGGTAATGGTACAAATGAGGTGTAGATTAATTAGATGGACGTGTTGCAGCTGAAGAATAACGTTATTCCTAAAGGCTTGATACCTTTATAAGAACTCTTTGATCAAGATGATGTAGCCGGCAATCCAACATTGCAGCCAACAGAGAAGGGTGTGGAAGAGGTCAATATCGGAACAACTATTAATCCTAAATTGGTAAAATTGTCCAAAGCATTGCCACCAAAGATCAAGGACAAATATATTAGTTTGTTGTCTTCATTTGCAGATGTGTTTGCTTGGGACTATTTTGACTTAAAGACATATGATACCAATATAATTCATCACACTATACCCATCAAGCCCAATCAGAAACCATTCAGACAGAAGTTGAGAAGGCTAAATCCAAAGTTGCTGCCATATATTGAAAAGGAGATAAATAGGTTGTACAAATCAGGGATCATTGTGCCCATCATATTTTCGGATTAGATCTCTAACTTGGTGCCCATACGAAAGAAGACATGTGAGATTTGCTTATGCATTGATTTTAGAAATCTCAATAAAGTTTCATTAAAAGACAACTATCCACTGCCCAAAATGGACCATATACTTCAGTGAGTAGTGGGAGCATATCATATGTCACTACTTGATGGTTATTCCGGATATAACCAAGTTTCTGTTCATGAAGATGACCGAGACAAGACAACGTTCACCACTCCATGGGGAACCTTTCATTATGCTAGAATGCCTTTCGGTTTGAAGAACACAGGTGCCACATTTCAACGTGTAATGGACTTGGCTTTTGCAAATGAGAAGGATGTCTTTTTGATGGTGTACTTGGATGATTTGACAGTGTTTTCCAAATCTAATGAAGAGCACATGTACCATCTAAAAACTGTCTTTCAAAAGTGCAAAAAATATGGCTTGTCGTTGAATCCAAAGAAGAGCTTGTTCGCCATGGAGGAAGGCAAGCTACTTGGGCACATTATCTCAAAATATGGCATTCATATTGACCCAACACGTGTGCAAGTAATTTAACAAATCGATCTGCCCCAAAATAAAAAAGAGATACAATCTTTCAATGGTAAAATGATTTTTCTATGCTGCTTTGTAGCTAATCTTGCTCAGCACCTAAGAGAGATGACAAATATGCTTAAGAAGGACAGCCAAGTGAAATGGACAGAGGAAGCTGTAAAATATTTCAATTTGGTCAAATTGTCTCTTTCCTCAGCTCCAGTTCTAGTCAGCCTAGACTACACTCAGGATTTTATATTGTTTTCATTTGCGTCGGAGCACACTATGGCAGTTGTGTTATTGAAGAAAAGAGATGATCATGAAAGACCCATTGCATTCTTCAGCAGAGCTATAAGAGATGTAGCCTTAAAATACAAAATCATTGAGAAGCAAGCCCTGGCACTTGCGAAGGCAATGAAATATTTCCGGGTATATATTTTACATTCTCACATTTTGGCTTATGTTCCTAACGCTACTGTCAAAGATGATTTAGTACAGACCGATCCGGAAGGAAGACAAGGAAAATGGATTGTAGCCTTGCTGGAATATGATGTGGAAATAAAGCCAATAAAGTTGGTTAAAGGATAGGGATTGGTGAAGTTAATGGCCGAATCAAACTTGCACGCCTTGGACATAAATCTGATCGCTGTTATGTCTGATGAGAATGAGGAAGGATCGTCAATTCAGGTATCTGAAATGTTTTCTCTTTCTCCATGGTATTCATATATCATATATGTGCTTAAAAATTTGTCACCGTCACCCGACATGACTAGAAACAAAGAAAGAACACTCAAGTTAAAGGCTGCCAAGTTTTGCATTCTAAATTCTGCACTGTATTGGAAAGATCCCGGTGGCGTTCTGTTAAATTGTTTGGTGGAAAAGGAAGCAAAGAAGGTCATGGAGGACTGCCACCATGGAGACTGTGGTGGTCACCTTTTTTGGAAGTCAACAGCAAATAAAATTCTGAGAGCAGGGTACTATTGGCCGACATTGTTTGCTGATGTATATAAGATGGTCAAGCACTGTCATAAGTGTCAGATTTTCGAAGGAAAGCAAAAGTTATAGCCTTTACCACTTAAGCCTATAGAGGTGAGTGCTCATTTCCAACAATGGGGGTTGGATTTCATTGGTGAAATTCATCCCTCTTCTTTCGGTCAGCATAGATGGATCCTCACAGTGACAAATTATTTCACGAAATGGATCGAGGCAATTCCCACCAAACAAGCTACTGATGCGGTAATCATTTCATTCCTTGAAAATAACATCTTGTCTCGCTTTGGTTGCTCGAATAAGCTAATCATTGATAACGCAGCAGCTTTCAAATCAAAAAGGATGTTAGAGTTTTGTCATAAATATCACATCATTTTGGGTCACTCAACTGCCTATCATCCGCAAGGTAATGGATTGGTGGAGTCTTCGAACAAATCATTGGTCAACATCATCAAGAAAATGCTGGAAATAAATAAGAAGAGCTGGCATAAGAGGTTGGTCAATGCACTTTAGGCAGATCGGGTCAGTCAGAAGAAATCCATTGGTACGTCACCGTTTGAGCTTGTTTATGGAGTTGATACAGTATTCCTACCTCTCCCACTGCCTCGGTAGTCAAACTTCTTCAGGAGGCTGGCAGTGAAGAAGATCCCATGTAGAGAAGGTTGAATCAAATGGTCCACTTGCAGCAGACCAGAGAATAATTTTTCAAGAACACATCCAAATTGCAGGAGAAGATCAAGAAAATTTATGACAGAAAGGCAAAGGGGGACAATTTCAGTTGGATGATGTGGTGCTGAAGTGGGATACAAGGAATGAGGAAAAGGGTAAGCACGGTAAGTTCGAGAACCTCTAGAAAGGTCCCTTTAAAATTGTAGCATATCGGGGTTAGAATGCTTTTCTTCTGAAGGAATTGAACGAGGAAGATTGTCCAGGAGGGTCGATCAATGGTCGACTGCTCAAGCGGTACCATTTCTGAGATATTAACGCTGCTTCCACTGTCATTGTAAATACCATTTTTATTTCAGTTTGGTTTGAGTTTGTCAAGTTAGTCTTCAAGTCATTTCAATGTCAAATCTGAGTCAAATTTTTTTTTTATGGTCATTTTAGTTTCATAAATGAGTCAGAGTCCTGTGTTGTTTGTCGAAATAATGACTCCATAGCCCAATGGACGAAGGCATTGTCTAGCTCTTCCAAATATATGCTATTCTTGGCAACTCCAAGGAGCTACCATCCCCCATTGGAGCCAATGTTAGAGTCGGTCTTGTCAGTTCTCTGTCAGAGATCAAAACTCTTTATGAATTTCATTTTTAGGAGTCTCGCTCCATTCGCTCAGCTGCATTCCGCTAGGGGCATGCCATAATCTGACGGAAAATTTCATGTTAGTCATTTCCCCTCATATTTGGCTCCTGCTGGCTTAGGTCTTTTGTCAATGATCACTAAAGTCCATGAGAGTGAAGGTCTGGTCTTTTAATGGACAAAAGTCATTTTCGATCATTAGGTCTACAGATTAAAAAATTTGGTCTTCAACCATGTCCAATAAAGCCATGCAGGCTAGAGTGAGGCCCTTACAAAGTTATGATTCAGAGAGTTTCATCATCATGTTGATAAACTTCGACTGTTCTTCAAAACAGAGTTTTGAAGAAAAGTCAAACAGTGTCATTAGCGATAAAATTTTCAAAAAAATCGTCAGTTGATTTCTTCAGGTGCAGTCATGGTTTCCGTGGCCAAATGCCCTGTCATGCAATCCCTGCAAAGAGTGCTGAAAATTTCATCATTTGAGCTAAAATTTCAAAGGGAAAAGTGAAATTCAGTGTTGCTTTAAGTCAGTGAAAAAGTGTCAAAACATACTATTAGCAAAATGGGTTTTTGAAGAAGCAAAAATTTAACCCATGACTTCAAAATCTTTAAATAGAGGTTTTAAAAAAAAAACAAGGTCATTGTGCTAATCAAGGTTATTGAGAAACATAGAAAAGTGTTTGAGAGTGCAAAGTGCGTGTTTGGAGTGAAGTTGGAGGCAGTTTCCAGGGCACAGCACACACACAAAGGGGCGCGACGCACACAGAGCCACCCCACAGTGCAAAATTTCAACAGGCGCTGTGCACACACCGGGTGCGGCACACTGGGTTTGGCGCGTGGTGCACACCCACAAAGGCTCGAAATCGTGCCAAATTTCCTCAAGTTGCTTGTGAAACCCCTCAAATTAACAGGTAGGCTCTATATCATAGCTTGCTCATCAAATTTTATGAATGTTATGGTGGTTCATGGCTATGTATAATTGCCACAAAACTCATAAAACCAACCACTCAAAAAACACCAAAAGCCATTGTTGCTAGGGTTGCATAATTGTGGTGTTGATGCCAAGGTTCCATTTTCACCCCTCATTTTTCCCTTGCTTTCCAATTTTCCCTATCCCCCCTTTCTCATTTTTCCTATTATCCCTACTCTAAAACACTACCAAAGCCTATTCCCTATCCCCTCCTCTTATTTGTCAACGTAACACCCCAACACCCTACCTTATCAAAACCCCAAATCCCTACCCTATCAAATACCCAAACCCCCTACATATCCCTAAAAAAACTTCTCCCCATAACCCCTATTCCCATCATATTACTCCCCTCCTAATACTCCCTTTTTTCTTTTCATTTTTCCCCTTGGTGGAAAATATCACAACAACACCTACTTTCACACCATCATCAAAGGGCAGCCCAAGTACATTACACACAACAGTCATGGCATCTGAGCATTCATCAGAGTATGAGATGGAGACACAAAGTGATTCATCCTCGGAAGAACAGGCTCCCAGGAGACATCACAAGAGTGGCAAACGTGTTAGGGATGAGCTAACTACCCTAACTGAATTGTAGGCCTGCCCTCTTGCCATGTCATGTTTCCAGAATCTATCATGTTTTGAATTTTGTCAAAGGGTGTCTAATGTTAGAGTTCATCATGAGTTGGCCCATATTTTTGTGCTTCACCTACATGGAGGTCGGTCTATCTTAGCCGGGGTCACCTTCACATTGACATCTAAAACTATCTCAGTGGCAATTGGCATACTGAATGTTGGAGAACAGTGGCACAAGAAAAAGAAGGTGGATAGGCAACATTATGAGCCTTACATTAAGGCCAAATTCTTGAGGCAACTCACAAGAGTCTTTCCATTCAGATATTTGAAAGATGAGTATGCTCCACTCATGAAATTGATCATGAAGTACTTCAGCTGTGAGGGGAGGTTCTCTCGTCTATATGCCTATCACATCAAGTTGCTCATGCACTTTATCAGGGTGTGGATGATGAACCTCCCATTTTTCATTTGCAGAAACATAGAGAGGATGAACACCTTCATGCAGCATAAGACCCCTCAGCAGCAACTTAACAATGTTTATCAATTTGCTCTTATCCAGATTTTGGTGGATCATCAGTTGGGATTACAGGGCATTGCTTGGGAGGACTTCATCTCCTGTGATCTCTTCAACACTTTAGAGGTATTATCAGAGGCAAAGCATGAGATAGGTGGTCCTTCTCATCAACATGAGTGCCCTGAGACCAGTACTATGCCAGTATTCGTTACATATTAGAGAGGCAGTAGGCACTTGTTTGCCGCAACAAAGCGAGTCTTATCTCCACCCAGGGTGGAAGGGCCTCACTTCCGCCATCGACAACACAGGTACAAGACAAGGGCAAGAGGCCCATGCATGATCAGGGGCCATCAGGTGAACATGAGGCGGACTTCATCCTCATTCAAGATGATGATGCAGATGTGGAGAGTGCCAAACTTAGGATGACCATCCAGGAGCAGAACACAGAGATCCAAGACTTGTCACTCAATTTAGAGAGGGCCAAATGGATCATCAAGTATTTAGAGTAGAGAAACAAACAGCTTGAGGACCAGCATGAGATCATGGAGCTGCAAAGCATCCGTGAGAATCAACAAGCTCCCCAACAAAGGAGGATCGAGCTCACTACCTTGGAGCAAGAGATTAACAATGATCGTGAGTCTTGGCTCGAGCGGATCAACATCCACCTTGAGAGACTGTTGGAGAAGGCCGACAGAGACAAAACCATACTGATGAGGATCGTTTATCATTACAGGGCATGGAACATGAGTTCAAAGGCTCAGATAAGGAGCTTGAAGACAAAATTGAGCAAAGCAACAAAGAGGCAAAAAGATAAATATCGGCTTCGAATCTTGGCTGAAGCCTTTGTGGCCCATCATAGTGCCTCCTAGAGAACCTCCAGCCCAAATTTCAAGAAATGTAGGTCAATTTTGGTCACATGGCAAAATTTTGGTCACAACACAGGTTTTTTCTCCTTGTGCGCCGCGCCACTGGCGCGACGCTTAGGATTGGGAGCTCCAAATTGGAAATAGCTTGCATTTTTGGATTCAACATGCAAAATCATGACTACTAGTGCTTGGACAAGAAATTTGGGCATGATTTGAGTCTCCAGGAAGTCAAAAACACCCAAAAAATGACCTCTCTGCCCCTATTTTGACACACAGGAAGCAGTCTTGGGAGAAGGAAGATTTGGAGGTACAAATGAGCACCAAATTCAGAAATTCCATTTGGGTTGGAAAGTAGACAGACCAAGCTTTCCAACAAGCACACTTGTGCATATTTTGGACTCCTACAGGTACCTCAAAATAGCCTCCAAAATGTTGTGGCACATATAGAAAAAATGGCCAAATTCACCTCCGTTTCACGAAATTTCGATTCGCGACTTTCTCCAATTGGACCTGCTCATCTACACTTCACCTTTTTCGGCAACTAAGACAAATTTTAAAGAGTTTGGCTTCTATCCAAGTGGCAAAGGAAGGCAAACAGTCACCCAAGCCATTTGTCATTTTTGTTACGCTGCACCTATAGCTAATGGTTGGCTTTCCATCTCCATTTTGTAATGATTTGAGAAAATCCCCAACTCTTGGTCATTCTATCTCCTCATGTCATGTTCTATTTATTGTATGCAAACCATTTGCAAAGGGTTGGTTGACTTGTAATTTCTAGGAGATTGTGGGAAAGAAACTCTGTTTCTTCATTGTATATTTTGACAGAGGATTAATGAAAGGCAGCGGCTCTGTTTCATGAGATTCATGTGGTTGTGAGTGTAGCAAATGTGTCTCTTATGTTTCATGTGTATTTCGTTATGTTTCACAGTTCATTTCATATTCATTTCCAGTGAAATTTTTTAAGTTAGATAAGGTAGAATTTATTTTTATTGCTCTGCCTGTGGGAAAATTTCATGTTCAGTGTACTTTCTTATGTTGAAAAGGATTCATGCACTTATGCCCTTTTCACTCTCCTAAGCAATCTCTCCATTCCACGTTATTTCAAACTAAATTGCTAGACTTTCCGCCTGTCTTGCCTCACGAAGTAATATGTGCCTTTGTATTAAATTCTTTGTTCATTGCTGTCCGTTGGTCTCATACCATCCCAGAAACTCAATCATTCATAAAAAATCTCTTCTTGTATCCATATTTACTTACTAGCCTAAGATCAGTATTTCACTGTAAGTCATTTCAGACCGTTTTGTTTACTTATTCACTGAGCATGACACGGAGAGAGCCCTCTCCTGTTTTGGTAGGGCTAGCTACCAGACTAAGCGTGGTTTGTGGTTACCCTGAATTTTTCCTTCCTTCAGCCTAAGGCGGATTTAGGTGCTAATAGCTCCTATTTCCCTGACCTCTAATCATCGATCGGCGCTTTATCACTATCGACGTATCGGCATATCCACTGTCCAACCTCTTCCACTTGAAACTGCCGATTCGATATGCCTTATTTACTCGATAAGATTATCGGTTACATTTGATAAGGTTTTAGGTCCGGCTACCAAATCGCAAACCGCTCTTTCCTTTTGATGCAGGAGCATCGGAATTGACCAACAATGTGGAAAATTGTCCACATGTTGTGGTCTGACGGGGTGAATTTTATTACTGTTTGTTCAATCTCAGTTTTACTGAGGAGGTCGATTCGTCATATAGTTTGTTATTTTAGTGATAAATGCAACTGTTTTTTTATGTATTTCCTCCACTAATTGCACTAACAAATAGCTAACATAATCTCCTACTATTAAAGAAAATCTCAATAAAACAGTTGCATTTATCACTAAAATAACAAACTATATGAAGAATCGACCTCCTCAGTGAAACTGAGATTGAACAAACAATAATACTAAAAGCCAAAAGAAGAACCACAAGGAGACGCCATAATAGGCAAAAACCCAAAACAGGAAAAAGGAAAAAGAGAGTGCCAAAGAAAATCAGAGGTCAGACTCACTATCAGTGTTTGGTCAAGTGGAAAGAGCAACCAATGGAAGATTCCAGTTGGTTGACAGCAACTGAATTGCAGAAATACGGCATAAATCCTGAAAGTTTTAAGAATCAATCTTTTCTTCTCTGGGAGTCTGATGCAGGAGCATCGGAACTGACCAGCAATGTGGAAAATTGTCCACATGTTGTGGTCTGACGGGGTGAATTTTATTACTGTTTGTTCAATCTCAGTTTTACTGAGGAGGCCAATTCTTCATATAGTTTTTTATTTTAGTGATAAATGTAACTCTTTTATTGAGATTTTCTCTAATAGTAGGAGATTATGTTAGTTGTTTGTTAGAGCAATTAGTGGAGGAAATACATAAAAAAAAAATGCAATAAGCAAAGAGATTTGGAGATGGTAGCATAGGTATGGTGTGGCTGTTTGTATGGGCGAAAAGCTCCAATTAAATAAGTGGACTGTGTTTTTGAATAAAACTGGAGATCATCCTTTGTGAAAATCTGTTTTATCACTAGTTATGAATTAAAAAAAAATAGTGTTTGCGCCAACGTGTTATGATTGATCTGTGTTATGAATGGAATACGCATGGTTCGTGTTAATGACATGCAGACTTACACGTTGACAGTTCTCTAAATCAGTTCGAACTGTGGTTTCAATTTAATTTGGAGAACATATCTGTGTTATGACAATGAAATGTGTTAAAATTGGTGAACAAAAATCTTCACACAACGTATAACCAAAACAGACTGCGCGAAGTTTTGGAAATCGTGATCCCTAAAATCTCGCATAAAATCCTGGAATTTGTTGAATGTCAGTTGAGATCTTAATTAATTGATTCGAACTGCTATGCAGCGCAAGAGAGATCGGTGGCAATAGGATAGACGGGACACTCATTAGTTGCGGCCAACAATTCCAGCAATTTTGTAATGGAGAAAAAAAAAAAAAACACGCCAATTTACTTTGGCCAGATCGAGAAAACATGCAATTAATTTCGATGGACAGGAGATCTGATCGATCCTGCTTGTTTATGTCTGTATTGCTAATACGTTATTGATTGCAGATTGAGGAAGCACAGAGGGATCTAAGTTAATTGAACACTGAAGTTTAGTACCTCGTGTTCCAGGCCAGCAAAGATAAAAAAACGTAGAGCTACAGATGTTTTACATGTGGCGTTAAATTCCATGTCACGAAAGCATTTTCTAGGCATGAATATGTAGTATTAGAGCGCTTTAACGCAGATACAAATAGATTGGTATTATTTATGTTGTGACCAATGCAAATAGATTGTATCGATTGATTCAATCGACAAATGGTTGTGTTTATTTGTTAATTGCAACAAAGCTAACGCAGATGGAGCGTAAATGTTTTTGCTTCGTTTGAAACCAGTGGTTGTTATCTATTACGCGTTGGAAAAAGAATGTGATGGGTTGCGCCAGCATGAAACAGGAAAGAATCCAATTTTATGTTTAAGAGAAACAGAGTTTCTATTTTGGTAGTTCGGCATTTTAGAAGTAAAGAAGATTGATTTGTATGTATACTGAAATCTGTTGCTTGTAGAAAAAGTGGATTGAGCTCAGAGTTCAGGTACATTACCTTTGCCCAAGGTTCATTCTTCCCTTTAGATGATTGAGATGCGACCTTTTGGTTCCGATTTGATCTTGACCGTTGATCTTAATGATCCAATGGCTATTGTGCAACCATACTTCACTTCTCCGCTACTCTATTTACTTATGTTTTTATACTATTTCTTCAATTTCCCTTTGTGGTTCAGGGTTCTTCAAAGGTTCTGGGTCTTCTTCTATTTCAATGCGCACTCTTCCTAAGCTTGTCTTCTGTGAATTCTTACATTGCCTTCTCTCCAAAGCTTCCCTATGATCATCCAAGTGGATTCAATGATCCCTTACGATTCCTCTAAATCGTTCTTCTCCTCTGCGCATTTCTTTAGAACTTTGCCTGCAACCTTGTCACAGAACCTACAAATTCATAGTTTACATATAATTCAGTCATTCGATATTCATCCACACACTTACATAGTTCCCGAATGAACCTCTATATATATAAATATGAACAACTGATTACAATCGAGACTTCTCTATCTCTCACAGGCATGTTCTTCAATATCATAGCCTCCTTCCTCTACTCTGCCCGTAGGCTTACATTTATACCAGAAAACTCTATTGAACTAATTCTAGTTCTCCTCCTAAATCTACTAAACTGATTCCTAAATCTTCTATGCCCACTTCTACTTCAATTAATTCCTAAGTGCTCTCTCTAATTCCTCGAATCATGGAACTGTTTTAAGAGTCCCAATTGACTTTTAACTCTTTGTCTTTACTATCCACTCATGTTCTCATTTATTTGAGAGCATTTACAACATCCTCACAATATCTAATTTAATTCCTATTCTATGCACTCAAAAGCCTAATATTACATTAATTCATCACTTAAGAATCCAACTTCTTTAAAATACATGACCCCCTATGTCTACTTAATTACAATGCTTTTCTCTTGGGTTAATGCTCCTGCATCATCAAGATAAACCACTCAGTTGATATGTGATAATCAAAGTTTTATTCAAATTACCAAGAATCCAATTTTTTCATAAGAATATGTTGTACGAAAAACCCAACACCCCCCATTTTTTACTTATTTACTTCAAATAATGGGGCCATTTCCATTGATTTTTGGCTATTTCACCTTTTTAATATTTTCTTTTGGTTAAGTGTCCTACAACTTTTCCATTTTTTTCATTTTCGTCAGATTTCAATTTTGATTACTTTATTGAGTTCAAATTTTCACTAGCTTTCCATTGGTACTTGTTTCGTTTCATTTGGTTACACAGTTTACAAATGGTGCTTATCCGAAATTCAATAATTTTTATTACCTGGGTTTAAAAAATGTACAAAATGTATATTATTTTATTTTTTGTAATTAACTTAGTAATTCATTGCAAATATTAATTCCTAGTTAATTTTTATTAATTTCTCCATTTTTCACTAATGGTCTTACAAAATCATCAAGCTAAATTGTAGAACAATTAAAAAATGCATTTTCGGAATCTCGGTAATTTATTCCAGTTTCTAATTTTAAAAAAAATTACCAATCCTGAAATCTCAAAATTGCAAAGTCGTTGTAGTTCATTTTTTATAATTGCTAATTCCACTCCTTCCTTACCTCCTCCCTTCCAAAATAAAACTTTCGATTTTTTAAAACTCCGATTTAAAATCTTTAATATTCCGATAACATATCGACATTTTTTCGATGCGCTTTTAAAAAATTTTAACATTACAAAACCTCTGAATACCGATAGTAATTTTATGTTATTGATTATTCTCTTTTAACCTATGATTTGGTTTCCCTTATTACCCCTGCCTTTTTCATGGTGACCTCACCCTCCACCTCACACATGCACCAACACCCTCCTCCTAATTCGTCTTACTTGAGCCACCACGTATCATTTAAAGGCTTTTGTTTTAACGTTTTATTATATGGTTATTGAATGGACTTTTATTATATGGTATTTAAAATTATAATAATATCATATATTTTTATTATAATATATGTTATTATAGTTATAATTTTAATATAATTAAATTATAATATTAACATAATTATATTATATTTTAATTTTTTAATTAATTAGATTTTGTTTATAATTAATTAATTAAATTATAATTACAATTAAATTAGTATTAATTAATAAATATTATAATTTAATTTAGGATTAAATTTTAATTAATTTTTTTTTTTTTATTTTTGGTTTAGATAACAAATTTTTTAGAATTTTCGCAGTTTTGGTTTTTCAACTTTGGAAGTTCATAAGTTGAGTTTACTTGGCCAAATGAGGTCCAAAATAGCTTGTTGGATAGATAAAATCATGTAGAATATTTATGAATTGTTTCCATAATCCTATTTTACTATTTAATGAGTCTAAAAATAAGCAATAGATCAAGTTCCGAAATTTTAAACAAAATTAATTTTCCAAGTTTAATTTTCTGCACTGTCATTTGCTTGTCGCCTCTACTGAATGCAAATCCATTCAATTATGTTCTCCTTGACCAATTAGATCTTTACCATAATCAAAAGAAAGCTCATATTTTCTTTTATTTATTTATTTAATTAAATATTGATTGGATATATTTTATATCCAGATTTGGTATTTTAAATTTAATTTGTATTTTAATTGAATTTTGATTGGATTTAACAGGGAAACAATTGAAGAGATAAGGAAAAGAAGATTTCAATCAATGGGAGTGCTCGAACAATATAAGAAAAAGAATTTGAACCAATGAAAATTGTTGGAGCATAATTACTCTTCAACAACTCCCCTATTTGGAATTCATTTTGTAAATTATAAATAGTGGTTTGTAGAATGAGTAAAGGGCTTCTCTCTTCTGCAATTTTGTAATGCTTAAAACACTATTGTAACATGGATTTTAGGTTGTAGGTAGAGAGAAGATCAATCTCAAATATGAGGATTATTGGGATTTTCTTCTGCATTTTGAACTATGTATGGAAAGAAGAGCTTGTGCTATTGTAGCTCTTGTTTTAACAACAAAGTTTATGAGTTATAGAGGAATGTCGGAGATCAGAGCCAGAGAAATGGTTTGAATAAATTGGTATTTAAAATATTATTGCTTTAATACTAGTTTTATTTTATAATAGCATAAATGTGTCATTTTCATTCATATTTGTGCACTATTGTTGATGTGAGTAGTTTGCCTCAATAATCTATTGTTATTTATCTCTACTCTTATGGGCTAAACTTTGATTTCTAAGTACCTATTTACTCATAAATCATTCTTTTAGTTCTGATTTAACAAACAGTAATATTTTGTCAACTATTTCCTCATATTATTATTTAATCATTCAAGTTATTGATTTAACAATCATCATCGTTTTGTGAACTACTTCCTAAATGTTGTTGATTAATTATCTCAGTTAATAGATCTCTGAACAGAATGTGTTTTGGTATCCATAATATCAGTTAATTGAACTACTTCGTTAGTTTGATATTCGTTATAAGCTAGACATATTTAAATCTCAATCATTTAATTACTTTTCTCTTAGTTGGGTTAGATCTATATCTCCCTAATCGAGATAAGCTTAAGATCTTTTTCTTTTTTCTTACATTCTAGGATTAATTAGTCCAGTCCCACCAAGAACACCAATCCCACCACACCTACTCCCACCAGGCCAAGATCCATGGGCCTACTCTGCCAACAAACTCAAAACCAAGGGCCTACTAACGCTATGGAAACATCTCTTGATTTGACCTACCTGCTGCTATAACTAGACAGAGCCACAATAGAAATCAGTTGGAACTTGCCTCACCGTAATACTCATCAGTAGCTTGTGAAGCGTCCTCCCCCAGAAGACTAATAAGTCACCTTTGGCCACTCCTTCCAGCCAACCTAAGAAGACTAATTAGTTCAGAAAATCCAATCGAATCAGTTCAGTGGAACTTGGTCTAAATGCTTGTAAGTAACAACCATGTTCTTTTCCTGTATCTAGAGAAAAATGAGGTTTATCCAAAATGGGAAAATGGAGAATGAGAATATTTTTGAAGATCTAGTCCACCCAAACAGAGTGCATGTCCCCAACTAGGTGTTCTTCAGGTGGTATATAAGCGTATCCATGAAATTGAGGTTCCCTTCTAGGTGTGTCAACTTTCTTATATATGAGAATATCCATGGGGCCACCCCTATCGAAAAACTTGTTCGGTAGTATTTTTGAGTTTGGATTTTGGGAGTTAGAAGGTCAAGGTTGGATTTTGGAGTTTGGCGTAGGAGTTGTAGGTCTGGCAGCTATGGCAAGGTCTCTTGGTTGGGTCTGTTGGCTAGGTCTTCAGTTTAGGTGTCCTGGTTGTGTCTGCTGTCACTCATTGGTCGATCCGGTGGACCCCGCATCTCTTGTCGCCTAATATTGGGACGTTAGATGGTTAGTTTATTGGGACGTGCTATGGGGAGTTTGGTGTCAAACTATTCTCAGAAGATGGGGCAGGTGGGAACGCTATTCTCAAAATCTTTTCTAAAGTGAATCAATCAAGTCCAATCAATCAATATATCTCCAAGCCCAACCTACTTCCCTGGCCGTCAAAACCATTGTTATGAAACCAGCTCAAGAAAAGATAGAAAAGATAGATCAACGCCTTAGAATTCAGCCTCTTCGAGGGGGCAACATCCTTTACATTACATAAATGAACAATTCTTGGATGATACAAATGAAAAGATCTCCTTTCTATATATAGGAGTCTAAGGGGTCATAACATAACCAGAGCCGACATAACAATAATAATGTAAGGGCACAATAATAATAATAGTGGGCTTCTATGGGGCACAATAGTAACAATATGGGCACTACATGGGTACATCAATATAATAAGGGGGTTGTACTAATAACAATAAGGGGTTACACTAGTAGTATAGGGGCCTAACACCTAGAATGAAATGTTGTGTTCTTTGCAAGATTAATGGCACATTGGCTATCACTGTATAATGTGCCCATATCATGCTTCTTACCCAATTCACCCATAAACCTTTGTAACCAAATCATTTCTTTACTAGGATTTGTAGTAGTGACATACTCCGCTTCTGTTGTTGAAAATCCAACAACACTTTGGATTTGAAACCCAACTGGCAGCTATTCCACTGACAGTAAATACATATCCTATAGTGCTCCTCCTATTATCTTTGTCACCTGCCATATCTACATCAACATATCCCTGTAGAGAAATGTTTGAACCACCAAAGCATAATGCTTGATTTGTGGTACCTTTCAAACATCTGAGAATCCATTTCACTGCCATCCAATATTCCTTTCCTGGATTGTTCATGTACTCGCTTACAACTCCCACTACATGTGCAATATTAGGCCTTGTGTAGACCATTGCATACATTAAGCTTCCAGCTATTGATGCATATGGAATTTTAGACATATAATCCATGTCTTCTTGGGTCTTTGGGCACATTTCCTCACTAAGTTTGAAATGGCTAGCAAAAGGTGTACTAACTTGTTTTTCATTGTGCATATTAAATATTTTCAACACCTTTTGTATGTACTCATTCCGAGAAAATGTTAATTTGTGATTTTTCCTGGCTCTAGTTATTCTCATACCAAGGATTTGTTTTGTAGCTCCCAAATCCTTCATTACAAATGAGTTTGCCAATTTTCTTTTGAGCACATTTATTTTCTGCATGTTAGACCCTACAAAAATCATGTCATCTACATACAATAGCAATATAATATAGCTGCCGTCATTTTTCTTTTTTAGATAAACACAGTGATGATAGTGACATCTAGTATAACCTTGTTCATAGATAAAGTTGTCAAATTTTAGATACCACTGACTTGGAGCCTGTTTTAAGCCATACAAGATCTTCTTCAACCTGCACACTAGTTTCTCCTACCCTTTCACCTCATATCCTTGTGGCTGCTACATATATATCTCTGCCTCCAAATCCCCATGGAGAGAGGTTGTATTTACATATAACTGCTCAAGATGCAAATCTTCAACTGCTACTAGACTTAAAATAGTTCTTATTGAAGTCATTTTAACAACAGGAGAAAATATTTCATGGAAATAAATGCCTTTCTTCTATGTAAACTCCTTCAACACAAGTCTAGCTTTGTACCTTTGTTTTCCTCCATCTTCTTCCTTCAGACTGTAAACCCATTTATTCTGCAATTTAGTTTTACTTTCAAGCAATCTGACTAAGTCGCAAGTCTGGTTATGAATTCAGGAGTCCATCTCTTCTTCCATGGCCAGCTGCCACTTCTTCCTGCTTTCAATGTGCATTGCTTCTTCATAACATTCGGGTTCACCATAATTACTCAACAATAAATAATATAAAGAAGGAGAGTATCGTTCAGGGGGTATACTTATCCTGGTAGATCATCTAACACCACTTTCAGGTGTTTGGGGTGCCTATTGCTATTGTGGTGGATGTTGTTGTTGTGGTTGTTGATTATTATTATTTTCAGGAACCTTTACTTTTTCAGTGATCTCATCAATGACTATTCATTCCTTGTTTTCTTTTTCCTATTTCTTTTCCTGCAACTGATTCTCATACAAGACCGTTTCATTGAATATTACATATCTGATCCTAATGATTTTGTGATTTTCATAATCATATAAGTGATAACCAAAACCATTAACACTACATCCACTAAAGGTACATTTCTTTGATTTTGCCTCAAGCTTTGTTCTATTTTCTTTATTAATATGGAAAAAGGCCCCACAACCAAAAGGCTTTAAAAAAGAATAGTTTACTTTTTTACCTATCCATGCTTCCTCTAGAACACCACCATCCAAGGAACTTGAAGGCCCTATGTTTATTATGTAAACAATAGTATCTATAGCATCTACCCAAAATTGTAAAGGCATTCCTACATGCAATCTCATGCACCTTGCACGCTCCATGATTGTTTTGTTCATCCTTTCTGACACACTATTTTCTTGTGGTGTTCTTGGAACTCTCCTCTCTCTACTAATTCCATGATTTGAATAATACCTACCAAACTCTTTGCTGCAATATTCACCTCCATTTTCTGATCTGAGACACTTCAATTTCTTTCCTGTCTCAATCTCAACTAAAGCTTTCCATTTCTTGAAAGTATCAAATAAATCAGATTTATTCTTAATACAATAAATCCAGGTATTTCTAGTTGCATCATAATAAAAGTAACATAATAACAAGAGCCAATGAGAGATGATACCTAAGTAGGTCGCCATACATCTGTATGCACAAGCTCTAATTTTTTGCACTTCTTTTCTTTCCCAAATCTAAGAAATCTGACTCTCTTATGTTTTCCATAAATGCAATTCTCATAGAAGTCCAAATCAACATTCCTCAAACACAGCAATAAATTCCTTGAGTGAAGAATATTCATCCCCTTCTCACTCATGTGTCATAGCCTATGATGCCATAATGCTGCATCTTCTCCTTTGGAAGTTAAAGCATTAACAAAGTTAGAAATACCATTGCATAAATACAATGTACCAACCTTTTCGCCTTTTGCTATTACCAGGGCTCCTTTGATGACCTTCCAAGTTTTATTTGTGAAAGTTATCACACAACCTTCACTGCCTAATAGCCCTATTGAAATCAGATTTTTCTTTAGATCTGAAACATGCCTTAACTCCTTTAGTATCCATTGGTTTCCATTCTGTTGTTTTACAAAACCTTACCCATTCCAACAATTTTACAGGGTTTATCATCACCCAAAAGGACTTGTCCAAAATCTCCTTGAACATAGTCATGAAAATGTTTCCTATCAGGTGTGGCATGGAATGAGGCCCTTGAATCTAGCAACCAGGCATCAATAATATTTTCTAATGAAAGAATAAAATAATCTTCAAACACATCACCTATTACATTCACTTCATGATTTTTTTCTTGCTGTGTGTTTCCTTCTTTTCCCTTCCGTGACTTGTAGTCTTTCTTCAGGTATCCTTTCTTCCCACATTTCCACCACACTATCCCCAATCTAGACTTCGATTTGTCTTTTCTTGACTTAGTGTGATATACTAGGCTCTTTCCTCTTCCATTTTTCTTCCCCTAGTCGTTGTAGTCAAAGAATTACCTGATGTCTCACTGGAGCTTTTCCATTGCATTTCCTCACTAAGGATTCCACCGACAACATCATCAAACTTCAAAGTGCTAGATCAAGAGACAGAGTTACTAATGGCCATAACTAAGCCATTCCAACTTTCTCGTAATGAGCACGGAAATAATAAAGCCCTAACTTCATCATCAAAATTTACCCCTACAGAACTTAACTAACTTGTAGCTATATTAAAATCATGTAAATGATCAGCAACAGATCCACCTTCTGACATCTTCATGTTAAATAAACGCTTCATAAGGAATACCTTATTTGAGGGCGAGGGTTTTTCATATAGTTTGGCCAATGTTGACATTAAACCCATTGTTGTTGTTTCCTTTGAAATATTAAACGCTACCAATGCCGCTAGGCACAACCGCATTGTTCCAAGTGCCCTTTTGTTGAGAATATCCCATTATGTGTCTGTCAGACTTGTCAACTTCTTTGTCTTTCCACTCAATGGCAGGTACACATCTCTGTGATAGAGATAATCTTCCATATGCATCTTCCACAACTAGTAGTTTTGGCCATTGAATTTTTCGATCCTAAACCTACCACCTTCCGCCATTGCTCTTGCTCAAACCACGAACCCTTCTCCCCTACGAGTTTATCAGCCAAATAGACCTTCGGCTCTGATACTAGTTGTTAGAAAATTATATATTACGGAGTAATGGAACACATAGAATATAGAAAAAATATGAACACAGAAAATGCATAAAACCAAAGAGACACAGATATACGTGGTTCACCCAGCTTGGGCTATGTCCACCCTGAACAACCAGTCCTTCCTCTACTATCCAGCAAAATTAAGAAACACAACCTATAGTAGATCCATTGTAATATCCTCTCTTTTCTGTCACAGTCTCACTTCTTTTTATCTCACTTCGATAATACACATCTATTACATAGCTTCAATAAAATGCCATCATATAAAGAGAGGGTTGCCTTCTAGAGCAGCAATCCCTAAACTAAACATAATTTCTACCGTGAGATCATTGGCCTAATGAATAGGCCAGATTGACTAGAAATTACTATACTTTTATAAGGCAATTTTACATATGTTCTTAGGGGGCCACTACCCCTGAAACGCCTGTCAGTGGATCGCTAGCCCCCAAACCGCCCAACTAAGGGGGATCGACCCCCCCGAACCCCCGCAGTGGGACAAGTCCCCGCCTTATCGCTCCACGTGGAGGGGTGTAAAAACTTCCTTGGGTATACATCCTGCTGAAACAAAGACCTCTAAATAATCATGCCCCACACCTAACAACCCATACTATAAAATATGGCATATGAATATTATTATGACCATGAGTATAATAGAAGTATAAGATTAATAGTAAATACAACTCTCAAATTGTAATTAGGGATCAAATGAATGATAGTCATTGCTCATACCTTCTAGAAAGTAGTTTGAAAATAAACTCTTTGTGTGAGCTATATCTATCCTCAAAGAGTCTTTATAGTCATAATAAGACACACAAAATTTCGATTAGTTCTACCTAGGAAATATTAAGATAGAAAATATAATTAGAAGAGGCTTGTATCCTTAAATAAAGTTTCTTCCGTTTTGGAAGGAACGTGTAGATTAATAAGAAGCAAAATGGAAATTTTATATTTAAGCATCTCAAAATTTAGAAAAGTTCTCGGAACTTCTCTTCAAACATTGCAATGACGCAAGGCAAAACGAAGGACCAAGGGGTTGAATGCTTGATCTAGAAAATATTTGTTGAAAGTTTAATGAGATGAAGAAGTAAATTGTGCTTGGAAAAATCAAAGAAAAAGAAGCATCATGTTGCAATACGTAAAGGGTTACCTACAGAAAATTGAAATTTGGATTAATAAATAACGTGATAGATTTGTTTAAAATATAAAAGGGAAATATAGAAAATAGATGTTCATAATTATCTTCAAATAAACTCATACTTTTTAAAGTCCCCAAGAAAACTAAACTATTAAAAATATAAGCATTTTAATACATGTATAAGGAAATTTGAAAAAAAAAAATTCAAACAATGATTATACATATGTATATAAAAATACATATGTTTTCAATTTGAAAAAAAATTACGTTATACATCTTAAAATAGTAATTTGAAAACTTAATGAAATATAGAAATGTATTAGGAGGATATTTGGCCTTGTCTGATGCAACTAATAGATCAGAACAAGGGAATAATTATCCAAATGAAAAAAATTTGCAACTAGAGGTGAAAGGCAGGTCACCTTTTTTTAGAATGGCATCGAAGAAACATGAAAACAATAGGGGTGGAGCTCTTCTCCCTCCTATTGGAACGTTCTAATTAACTAAGGAAAGAGTATGAAAGGGGGAGCTGGAAATTTTTTCAAAAAGTGGGAGGGATTGGTTCTTGAGCCAGTTAGGCTCCAATGCATAATACAAAGGAAATCAACACAAATCTTAATGTAGGAAAATAAATAGACATAATGAAGGAGAAATAGCCTGATCACTCATTACTGAAAGGAGGATGCAAGCATATATTGGCAAAGAAACCAAATGTGGTCCTAAATGACCGACAAACTGAGGCACATAGTGACCACATGAGGACGCACGCCTTGATTTGTAAATTTATGAGGGTCTAGCAGAATGAGAAACTCCTCAGTTCTTGGATAATTTATGTTTGGAAGGCTTAAGGGGAAGTGGGCCATCACCTAGGCTCTAAATGTTTTTTTACAACTGTAGTCTCTAATTGTTGGGTCCCCATAATACTAGTATTTACCCCATTTCTATTGTAGTTGTACACCTTATTAATATTTTTGTGCCGATATTGTGGCCATATTGTTACTATTGTGCCCCATAGAAGCCCACTATTGTTATTATTGTGCCCCTACATTATTATTGTTATGTAGGCTCTAATTATGTTATGAACCCTCAGACTCCTATATATAGAAAGGAGGTCTTTTCATTTGTATCATCGAAGAATTGTTCATTTATGTAATGTAAAGGAGGTTGCACCCTTGAAGAGGCTGAATTATAAGGCATTGATCTATCTTTTCCATCTTTTCTTGAGCTGGTTTCATAACATTTGGTATCAGAGCTTTGGATTATACGGTTTCGCTGTTCCAAATAGGTCATCATGGAATTTTCACTATAAATTTTTTTCTGCGACATTTCAGAAGTTGAAAAAAATATCCATTTGAGTATACATCGCGCTAAATCAAGGGTCCAAATTTCAGAGCATTTTTCTCTATAATTGCGGAGATATGATCTGAGGAAGTTGGTCTTTTTCCAGACTCCTAAATTACATTCCAAACAGGTGACCTGGGGAAAATCGTCATAACGTTTTCTCTGGACATTGGATTGAAAGTTCATAAATATTTGTAGAAATAGGATGGACTGTAGTTTCTGCTATATATTTCTCAGAGCCAGAGGTCGAAACAGTGACTCGTGGAACGTCATACAAGTTCGCTCTACTAAATTAGTATATAATCAGGTCACTCTGGGACATTTGGCATAACTCTTCACTGGAGAATCCAATTGGGGTCAAACTGGTGGCATTGGAAAGAGAACACAAAGGGCTACCATAGGTCACGATTTTAGAATTGGATGGTCTGAAATTACAGAGATACATTAGAGGCAATATCCAGCTCCTACAAAGTGAAAAAAGGTGTGTATATTTTTTAAATGTTTGCTTAAGCTTTGTTTGAAAAATTATTTTGAAGGAATTCAAAGGGAATAGTGAAGAATTATTATCAGTAATTGATGCCCTGAAGAAAGGAAATGGAAACACCATGCAGGCGACCTGAAAGCTCTAGCATGACTCATGAAGAAGAGCAAGAAATGCAACATGATATATCAAAATTATGAGACCAAGTGCAACAAGTGTCACTTGAGCAAAAAGGAACATAAGCTAAGATGAATGACATGGAAGCCAAGATGAATGACGTGAAAGCTAAGATGAATGATTTGAAGATAGATTTGAAGACAGACATGGAAGAATTGAAGATAAACATGAATAAGTTGCTACAAGAAAGTGTCACTAAGGGTGAAAGGGTAGTAAACGAAACTCATGATGAGAACAAAAGAAATGTTAATCATGATTCCATAGACTCTAACGTTGCATCTAAGACCCACCATATTCAAAAAATAGATATGAGGAAGTTTGATGGCAAGGATCTCGCAACATGGATATTAGAGATGGAGCAATTTTTCGATCTCAATAATGTACAAAACACACAAAAGGTACGTATGGCAACTTTATATTTGGAACGAAATCAGTTTGTATGGTATCAATGGCTTTGCTCTCGTAAACAATTTATCACTTGGGCAATTTTTATGGAAGAATTGGTAGCACATTATGAGGGTACAAAAAACAAAACTTTTTTTAGCCAATTAATAAGTCTTAAACAAAAGCGTTCAATAATGGAGCACATTGAGGAGTTACAAAAATTGAACATAAGGGTAAAATATATTCCAGAGGAGCATAGGATTGATGTGTTCATAGGGTCTTTAAAGGATAATATCCAACATGATGTTCGCCTTTGGGAACCTATTTCATTAGAGAAGGCATTCAGGTTAGCAAGAAAAATGGAAAGAAAAATTATGGCAACCAGGAAGCATACCACTCACATCTATAAAGACGGAAGTGGTGTTGCTGCTAGTATTGCACAACCTATAAGGTTGATACCACAGCAATTGGAAGAAAAAAGAGCGAAAGGGATTTTTTAGAGTTGTGATAGCAAATACACTAAAGGTCATAAGTGTGCTGAGAAGAAATTATTCTACATAGATTGTGAAGAGGAAGACGAAAAGGAGCAAGAAATGTCAAAAGAAGAGGATATACTCCAGGAACAAAGCCCATATGAAGAACAAATAAATCCGACCATATCTTGTAATGCATTGGTGGGAATTACCTCTCCTCAAACCATCAAGATAGAAGGACAAATCAAGAAGAAAATGGTAATAGTGTTGATTGATTCAGGAAGTACTCACAATTCTATTCATTGTAAGGTAGCGAAAGAATTGAGTTGCTTCTTATATCCAGCACGAGAGTGTCAAGTGATGGTTTCAAATGGAGGAACATTAAATTGCTCTGGAAAGTGCCATAATATCAAGCTATCCATGGGAGAATATGTATTGAATAGCCAAATGCTTTCCATTGCAATGGGAGGTGCTGATGTTATATTAGGAGTCCAATGGCTACAATCCTTCGGTACAATAGCTTTTAATTTTCAAGAACTTTTCATGAAATTCTCTATGGAAGGAAAGGAAGTTGTATTAAGAGGTATTGTAGGGAAAATAGCAAAGATAATCAGCTCTAATGGTATGACAAAGCTTCTAAAAATGGAACGAAAAGGTGTAATTGCACTATTATGTTCACTAGATGTTTCCACATTGGAATCATCTATTTCTCCAAATCTCCAAATAGTCTTAGACAATCATTCCAAGGTAATTCGGACTCCCAAAGGTCTCCCACCTATTCATGATCATGGTCATGCTATTCATCTGATTCCAGGAAGTGTTCCTCCAAACATCAGGCCGTACAGATATCCTTATGCCCAAAAGAGTGAAATTGAATGTATGGTTGCAGAAATGCTAGAGGCTGGTATAACTAAACCAAGTCAAAGTTCCTTCTCTACTCCAGTAGTATTGGTGCACAAGAAGGATGGATCATGGCGCATGTTTCTGAATTATAGGGAGCTCAACAAGCTCATTATTAAAGATAAGTTTCCCATTCCTGTCATTGATGAATTACTGGATGAATTGCATCGATCAATTTACTTCACCAAGTTGGATATTCGTTCAGGATATCCTCAAATCAAAATGAAGACTGAAGACATTCCGAAAACAGCATTTAGAACTCATGAGGATCATTATGAATTTTTGGTCATGCCTTTTGGCCTTACCAATGCACCTTCAACATTTCAAGGTTTGATGAATTCCATTTTCAAACCATTCCTTAGAAAATTTGTTTTAGTATTCTTTGATGATATACTAATCTACAACAAGTCTTGGAAGGATCATGTTGAACATGTTGACAGGGTGCTACAACTATTGGAGGAAAAACAATTATATGCAGAAAGATCCAAATGTTTCTTTGGAGTACAAGAGGTGGAATATCTGGGTCATATTGTATCTCATGAAGGAGTTAAGGTAGACCCTAGCAAAATTAAAGCCATTAAGGAATGGAAAATCCCCACATCCATAAAGCATCTGTGAGGATTTCTTGGGTTGACAGGTATTATCGCAAGTTTGTTAAGAATTAGAGAATAGCAACACCTCTAACAACATTATTGAAGAAGGATGCATTTTCATGGACTCCAGAAGCAACAAAGGCCTTCGAAAATCTTAAAGAGGCAATGTGCCAAGCACCAGTCTTAGCTACACCGAACTTCACAAAAACCTTTATTGTGGAATGTGATGCTTTAGGAAATGGAATTGGTGTTGTTTTAATGCAAGATGAAGACCCATTGCTTTTGAAAGTCATCCAATCAAGGGAAAGTTTTTACACAAAGCTATTTATGAGAAGGAAATGTTGGCAATACTCCATGCACTTCAGAAATGCTGACCCTACCTAATGGGAAGACACTTCAAGGTAAAAATGGATCATGATAGCCTTAAATACTTTTTAGAACAATGATTATCCTCTGAAGAGCAACAAAATTGGGCCACAAAGATGTCGGGTTATGACTTTGAAATCATCTACAAAAAAGGGAAGAAAAATGTGTTGGCAGATGCACTCTCAAGAAAGGAGGAGGATGTGGAAGCATTGTTGTGTGCCATTTAAACGAAGCAAGGGAGGAATGGAAGAATGACGAAGAAGTGTGGGCACTTATTCGAAAGTTACAACAAGATTCCAGTACGTATGATACATTTAGTTTTCAAAATGATTCGTTATGGTACAAAGATCGCTTATACCTCTATAAGAATTCCCAGCTAAAACAAAATATTCTTATGGAATTTCACACTTCTGCCTTAGGAGGGTACTAAGGATTTTTAAAAACTTACCACAGGGTTAAAAAGGAATGTTTTTGGGATGGGAGGAGGTTTCAATGGATTTTATCACAGGTTTACCCAAGTCTTAGGGAAAGAGTGTCATGATGGTGGTAGTTGATAGACTTACCAAGTACGCACACTTTTGTGCATTATCACATCCATTTAAAGCCAGTACAGTTTCTACTGCATTTATGGAAACAATTCAAAAGCTACATGGAAACCCAAAGATTATTGTAAGTGACAGAGATCCCATTTTGACAGGAAATTTTTGGACAGAATTATTTTCTTGTCTTGGTACTCAGTTAGCTCATAGCACATCTTATCATCCTCAATCTGATGGGTAAATTGATATAGTAAACAAATGTTTGGAAGGATATCTTCATTGCTTTGTATCTGATAAATAGACACAATGGGTCAAATGGTTGCCTCTAGCTGAATGGTGGTATAACACTTCCTTCCATACAACAACAAAAATGACCCCATTTATGGAACTCTATGGGTAGTAGCCATCATCCATCACATCATATTTAAGAGAAAATTCTAAGGTTCAAGCACTGGAACATCACATCGAACATCAACAGCAAGTCCTCCAACTCTTAAAGGATAACCTCGTGTTGGCACAGAATAGAATGAAACAATAGGAAAATCAACATCGCAGTGGAAGAAGTTTTGATATAGGTGATTGGGTATTTTTAAGGCTACAACCATATAAGCAAATGTCCCTCAAGCAAGCTAAGAAGGATAATAAATTATCACCAAAGTATTATGCTCCATACAAGGTGTTGCAAAATATTGGTACTATGGCATATAAATTAGAGCTTCCTGCAGCTTCTCGATTTCACCCAGTTTCCCATGTTTCATGTTTAAAGAAGGTTTTAAGTGATAAGCTCCCTGTTCAAACAATATTGCCAAAACTTGATGAGGAAGGAAAAATTATATTGGAACTAGAAGCAGTCATAGAAGAAAGAACTCGACAGCTACAAAATCTATCAATTTCAGAGTATCTTATCAAGTCGAAGAACTTATCTACTGAAGATTCCACATGGGAGAATGAAAATTTTATATAGAAGCATCCAGAACTACTCAAGCGTTGAGGACAACACTTTTTTTGAAGGAGAGGGGCATGTTGCGTCCCCATAATACTAGTGATTACCCCATTACTATTGTAGTTGTACCCCTTATTAATATTGTTGTGCCCCTATTGTGGCCATATTGTTACTATTGTGCCCCATAGAAGCCCACTATTGTTATTATTGTGCCCTTACATTATTATTGTTATGTAGGATATAATTATGTTATGACCCCTTAGACTCCTATATAGAGAAAGGAGGTCTTTTCATTTGTATCATCGAAGAACTGTTCATTTATGTAATGTAAAGGAGGTTTCCTCCTCGAAGAGGCTAAATTGTAAGGCGTTGATCTATCTTTTCTATCTTTTCTTGAGCTGGTTTCATAACACTAACCTTGAAGATAGGGATAAATATTCGATGGAGGCATGTATTTCTTGTCATCCGCAAGATTATACATGTTCCCCTGGAAGGATAACTACACAACATAACAAGAGATCTTCACCTCTGTCTTAGTGTGGAACAATCTATACTCACTAATGTTGGATTATTGGCTCCAAAATATTTGAGCCATACGTAACCCCTTGGGTTGCTTTCTCAAACTCATAGAGGCAACCCAATAAGGAAAATATATAAAATATACCAAGATCTGTGTGAAAATGGACATCTTCGGAGATCCCCCTGAACTAGTCCAACTCGAGTTCTTGGATGAGAGTTAGACTCAAAACATTGACTATAAAAAAATCATGTTCCGTTGTTGATGATGCCATGAACATGGGAAACTAATTATGGAATTCACACTAAATTTTATATCTGAGTAAACAAATCATACTCCAAAAAGATATGGCGATCGTTTCACAAGAGTTTGAAAAAGGGGGAAGGATTGAAGTAAGTCATAGTAACGAAAAAATTGTGTGAAAAAGGAGTCAAAAAATTGATATGAAGTGTTGGAAACTCGTAAAATAGAGCGACAACAACAACCTGAGAAGGAGATCATAGAGAAATAAGCAACAAAGAGTGATCTTCTCGAAAAAGTATAGATAGGAAAGTCATTGTTTGGTTATGATTTGGGTTGACCCAGGTTTGATCTATATTACACACTAACAAAACTCTCAATCACTCGCCATTCTAGCTATGAATTGCAAGCATATCTCAGTCTAACCCAAACTGACTATGGCAGGGTGGAGAGTCGGGCTTCTACAACCTTGAGGGATGTGTAGATGTGTTAATTTTATATTATATTTTATTCTTAACATTCATAAAATATTTCACTGCATTCATTTAACCACTTAACATATCAGATAAATCCATAAATCATCAGTGTGTTGAAATAAAGTGAAAAATGTAATAAATTTTTATGCTACAATAGATAGTAAGCATTTATATAGATGAAGGCACCAAATTACAATGGTTCACCCCAATGTGGGGCTACACCCACTAGAAATGCTATTACTATAATTATTCTTTTTTACAAGAAATAGTTCTCGACCTAAGTACTAAGCATCAAGTCATCTGCGCACTTCGCTACAGACTCAAATCTCTACACACCTAACTACAGAGCCTCGCCTTATTTTCCCAAACAACAGATTATGAAATTTGTACCATACAATAGATTTGTATCACAAATCATTGTTTTCCTATTATTTTACCCTATATGTACTATTACAGTACCATTGTCCAAATGCGATGGACTCCCTAAAACAAGTAGACAAAACCATTGATACTTTACATTATCACATGTTTTGACAAAAAGGAGCGGTTTCAACCCACTCTGATGCCCTTATATAGTGTGGTATATTGAAACTTCTTCACTACACAGTCTACTTTGCACTTTGTTGCATGCTCTACTGCACGCTCCACCCCACAAAATCTGGATTCTTTTCCAAAACTAGGCCAAGTTGGGTTGTGCCCAATAGGCCCCCAACACTCACATGGTTCTGTTGTCACCTCCTAAATATTATCACCAATATTCTCAATGTTCCCATAAGTAAGGCCCATTTGTGTGATATCCTTCATCTTATCTACCTTCTGTTTCTTCTTGATCTTCGTGGAATATTTTCCCTATGCCTTCTTCTTTTCTATGATAGTGAGGTTTGTCTCTATCTTTTCTAAATCCTTATTCAACTCATCTCCTCGAGGAGGATCCTAGTGACCCTAGCCATGTTTCTCGTCTTCCTTTGGTTCATGCTCATCCTTGTATACATCCTTTCCACTCGCCTCCCCATGTTGTGTTGTGTCCTCCTCTGTCGCATTATCTTCTTCCTATGTCTCTCGCACAACCATCCATTCTACTAGCCACTTTTGTACCTATGCTGAGAGATCATCTTCTATCACTATGTTATGGCAGGGGATGCAATTTATTCTTGGTGTTCCTGTGAGCTTGTATATATACCTTGTGGAAAATATCCTTAAACTTTGTTACAATGCTATATTACTCATATAAGCTCAAAAAAAGTGAGGATATTGGTTCACTAGCATAAGTATACCCATGTGATATAGTATGGAAAACATTACTTTCTCCATTGCTAATGTCGGTTGAGTGGTATGCCACACCAAGGCATACCGCAGAGCTTAAAAAACATATGAATCTACCAGAGGGTACTTTGAATCCACCAACGCTCTCCATAGTAGAATTTCAATTACCAATATCACCCATGCATATTGGAATGTGCTACCTTTCTCCTGGAACTTGTTGCAGTCGTCCATAAATTCTTTGCAAAGGTAATCAACCGAGTTGTCCTAAAACCCATTGACACAATGCACAACCAATGAAACTACCACTGCAAGGAATTCATTATCCTGACACTTTCTCATGATCTTCCCAACTAATATGTGTGTTACAAAGTGAACTACTTGGTCACTTATTGATTTTATATCATATCCCCTCTTTCCTTTTGGCATGCCAAAATTCTTCTTCATGTTTCCTATTATGGTGCATTCGAATGAATTCTTCTACGGGGTTCCACAAATGATATTGAAGTCTGGTGATTCTCCATATCAAGATTGGATCTATAGGGATATTATTTCCCATTCATAAGAATCGATCATACACCACCATGAGAAATTCTCACACAAAAGTCATCCTCCTCGAACTTCTGTTGAAGTGAGGCACATTTAGACTGTTGATCAATCATTATTGTGACAATCCATTTTTCCATTGCTACGAATCTAACATCTTCATACCTCTCTGGGTAGTTTACATATTTCAAATATCAGTCTGGTGTGAATTGTGGGTATTTCTTCTTGTCGTTGAAGTTGTATTCTCTGAACTTGAGCTGTAGAAATTTCCCAAGTATCTCCCAGTAAATGGTACTTTCTTTTGAAATAGGGGTGTGAGAGAGCCAAAATTTTCATCTTTCGATTCCTTTACATATTTTGCATTCGGTCTTCTTAGTGGAGACGTTGTGCCATCTATTTCCATATGTACTTCCTTCACTTATTCTTCATTGTCTTTGACTTGTTCAACCTCTTGCTCAGGATTGATAGGTTTCTTGTCTTGTTTCTTCTTTGTTCCACAGAGTTATCCATTGTTTTTCTAATGCTGATACCACAAGCATACCATCAGTTGTTGTGACTACTTCCATGATTACATGTACTCCCTTATTAAGAAAATGATCCAAATTTAAACAAGAATGACAAAAATTACAGAGATAACCATAAAGATGAAGATGCAGTGGAAATAATACTTCATTTTATTAATGTAAAATACTAAGATATTCTTACAAACTAAAAATGGAAATAAACAGCTAGGGCGATGGTAGCTTATCAATGAGAAAAGATGTGGTGGCTACTTGTCTCTGAACTATGTTACAATGAGGCTCTAAGGCCTATTTGTTGTTGAGAAACAATGAAAAAACCTAAACATCCAAAAACCTAACCGTAAAAGACGAAACGCCAAATTGTGGACCCTGTTTGGGTAAATTGGTACATCAACTTCCTGAGGTTGTAACTTTGGCATTTGATCTTAGTTTGATGTGTACTATATCTCATTAGAAAGATCTATCAAGAACTACAACTTTGGGAAGAGTAAAAGCGGTCAATGGACCCATGCTGCTCCCAAATTTCCCAGAAAATGTCATTTAGGGCCTCAAAATGCCTCCGAAAGTTCAGGACCCGAAAAACTGCTAAAAATAATAATCCATGCTACAATTAAGGAAACTGAAAAGCTGAAAGAAAAAATGGTGGGTGTCCAAGTGGACTTGGTGGGTGGCCACCAATATCCACCTAGATCATTCCTCCCCCCTTAGGAAGCAGTGGTCCCCATTGTGTTGAGTTCCTCCATGAGATGAGAAAACTTCTACTGAACTTGGTCCCTCATGAGCCACTTGCCCTGGTGAAGGAGTTGGCCTTCTTTGACAAATTGATATACTTGGATGTTCTATTGGAAAGAGTGCTTGATCTGTGTTTCCATGATCTAATTAGTTGTGGCCTGTTCCATGCAATTTGGATTTAACTCTATGGGTGTGAGATGTTCTACAATGTTGGATGTGTCTAGTAATGGTGGAAAGTATGGCCAAAGGTAGTCCACATTGAACACTGGGTGTAGGCCAAGGAATGGGAGAATTTTGAGCTCAAACGCATTGTCTCCCATAGCCTTGGTAATGGTGTAAGCACCATATTGGAGTGGTCTGAGTTTCTGATAGGCTATGGTAAGGCATTTTTTTTGCAAATGCAACTAGACTTTGTTGACCACCTCAAAATTATGTGGCACCCTATGTTGATCATGTCGTTGTTTTACTTGGCATTTTATTTCTCCAAAATGTCATGGATTTTCTATTGAATATGTTGTACGTGCTTAATGAAGCTATTTGCATTAGCTATTTCGAAGTGGAAATGAGACGAATCTATGTGAGTAGCTACAAATGGCATGACCACATCAATGGGACATAATGGTTGGAATCCAAAGGCCACCTGAAAACGGTTGCGACAGTTGAGCTATGGAGAGCCTGGTTGGAGCTGTGCTGAACATAGGGGAGGTTCTCATCCCATGTGCATGGATGATTTGAGTTGTACATGTGTAGAATGTGTACAATCATCCTGTTGACAACCTCTATTTGGCCATTAGTTTGAGGATGGAAGGTTGTGGACTTAGTGAGTTTGGTGTCCAGAATCAACCAGAGACTGTACGAAAATGTACTGAGGAACTTGTTGTCCCTATCTAAGATGATAGACTGTGGGATCCCGAAGTGTACCAACACTCATTCAGGAAGAGTATAGAAGTGACCTCTCGTGCGATATTCTTCTTGGAGGATGCCATAATGCCATCTTCGAGAACTTGTCGATGATCGCAGAAACATAATTGTTTCCATGTTTAGTGTAAGGAATATCTGACATGTAATCCATGGAGATTCATTCCCAAGGTCGACTACGGTTAGGTAGTGGGGTATAGAGGCCTTGCTTCTTGACTAATGGTTTGGCAATGGTGCAGGCAGTGCAGGATTTGATGTACCTCCCAACATCCTGTCGAAGATTTGGCCAATAGAAATACATCTACAATACTGCCACTGTTTTCTTGACCCCGAAATGCCCAGCAGCCTGACTATAGTGTGATTCCCAAATCATCTTGGCACACTCGCTTGAAGGAACAAAAAGGTGACCCAGGTGGCATAATAGGGCATCCTGGAGGTGAAAATCTAGAACATGTCGACCCTCAAAGAGTGTCTGGTATGTGGGGCCAAATTCTGGGTCACTTTTGTAGAGAAGTGGCCAACAAAAAGTCTCGTTCCCACAAGAGTTGAGCACGGTGGGTAATGACATGATCGGTGGTCGACTGAGGCAATTTGCAACAATACTGGTGTTGCCCTTCTTATACTTGGTATTCAAATGGAACTATTGCAGGTATGTGGACCACTTCTGATGGTGATCATTCAACAATTTCCCTTGGGTTGGTATGAATTGGAGGGGTCAGTGGTCTGTGTGGATGACTGTTTCCTTTCTTAAAATGTAATGTTCACATTGTTGGTAGGCCTGCACAATGGAATACAGCTCTTTGTCATAAGTGGGATACTTTTGGACTATGTCTAAAAGTGTCTCATTGTGATATGTCATTGGATGCCCATGTTGAGTAAGGACTGCCCCAATACCATAGTCAGAGGCATCTGTCTCGACCTCGAATGGTTTTTACAAGTCTCGCAGTGTGAGCACCGGTGCCGAGAAGAGGCAATATTTCAACTATGTGAATGCCTTTTGTAGAGATTCAGACCAAAAGAATTTTGCTTTCACGCCTCCCTTGGTGACTTGACTCAAGGGCCAAGTGATATGAGAAAATCCCAACACAAACCTGCAGTACAAGTTGGCAAGACATAAAAAGTTGCATATCTCCATTAGAGTGGTTCAAGAGGGCCAACCCAAAATGACTTGGATTTTTGCTAGATCCACATGCACTGCTTGTTTGTCAATAATGTATCCTAGATACTGAACCTGGGTCAAGCCAAAAGTGCATTTCTCCAAATTGGCACATTATTTGTGTTGCTGCAATGTTTGGAGAACCTGTCAAATGTGGTGGAGGTGCTCTTCCTAGCTTTGGTTGAAGATGAGAATGTCATCCAAGTATACCACTACAAACGAGTTGGTGAATGGCCACAAGATGTCACCAATTAGCCTGATAAGGTTTCAGTAGCATTCTTCAATCCAAAAGGTATAACCAACCATTCAAAAATGCCCTCCTTGGCTTGAAAGGTAGCCTTCCACACATCAAAGGGTTTGATTGGTACCTGGTGATATCCTGACTTCAAATCGATCTTGTTAAAATATTTTTCACCCTTTAGCTGGTCCAAGAGGTCATCAATCTGTGGGATTGGGTACCTATTATGGATAGTGATCTTGTTCAGTGCCCAATAGTCAATACGGAGTCTCCAAATCCCATGCTTCTTCCATACAAGCACAATCAGGCTCCCACAGGGAAATGAACTCGGACATATGTGACATTTTTGTAGTAGCTCCTGAATCTGCCCCTTGATTTCATCGTTCTCTAGAATGGAGCACCGATAGATTGGTCCATTAGGCAGTGGTGCACCTAGGGTTAGATCGATGGAGTGCTTGACCTAAAGGTGTAGAGGAACCCTTGTGGGAGAGGTGATGATGTCCTCACACTCATCCATGACCTTGTCCATTTGTAGTTGTTTTGTGGAGGGGCCCTGTCTAGAGGTCGTGGCCACTGTCTTCTTCCTTCCTTGAGGGTGTATCATTAAGAAAACAAATTTCTTGATTTTTGAAATGAGATTAATGCATTGTTTCACAGTAACCAAAGAGATGGCAGCAGGCAGTTCTACCTCCAATATCTTGTACAACTTATTTCCCATAGTAATAGTAACAACACGGGGACTTGATTCATACATAGCATGTCTCTTACACATGTATGGTTGTCCTAATAATACATCACAAAATTCAAGGGGAGCAATGTCACACAATACCTCATCTATGAAGGGCTTGATTTTGTATGGAAGGCGACATTGTTGGCTCATGCGAAGATCATGTCCTTATTGAAGCCACGAGATGTTGTACAACTATGGATGTACTATGGTCGGTAAGCTCAACTGCTTCACAACCTATGCCAAAATGAGTTTCTTTTGGCTCCTGCTTTTGACAACGACCTATAGTAGGGATCCCTTTACCCATATCTCGGAGTGGAAGAGACGCTCCTTCTTTGGATCTTTAGGTTCCTCCTTCTGGATCTTTGTGGTGGAAACGATGGCGTTGGGCTCCGCATCAATAATTTGCTTGCATTTTTCATTCTCCTTGTGAGGTTTTGACTTAAAGTCAGAGCATGCATCTGATTCTGAAACTGTTAGCTTAGCCATCATTGACTACTTGGCCCGACACTCACTTGTGTTGTGAGTGGAGCTCTTATGGAACTCACACCATTTTCTCATGTCCTTTTTTGTCATCGCGATGGTGTTCTTTACTTACAACTTTGGCGGGTTGTGTTGGGCCACCCTGCCTTGGCTTTGTCCTTTGTTCTATGGTTTGGGGGCACCTTTCCCTTGCTTTGGATTCACAGATCAAAAGTCTTGTTGCTTCTGTTTAAACTTTTGCTCGACCTTGACGGCATATCGGTATGTCATGCCGAGTGAGAAGATGTTCAGGAATTCTATTTTTTCCTGGACGTACTTGTGCAAGCAGTCATGGTATTTGAGTATCAAATGTTTCTCTGAATCTAGGATACCCAACTTTGTGTGAAGGGTATGGAAAATAGTGGTAAACTTTGGCACATCTTGGTCCCTTCCCTGCCATAGCGTGGTTCACTTTATGTATTGATCCTCATAGCTTTCGACAGGGTAGTATTGCTCCTTGATGACATCCTGTAATGAATTCCAGGTAGGTGTGGCTGAAAATAGTGAGCCAGTACTTTCATCCTTCTGCTCGCAGTAGGTTTCCCACCAATCCTTGACTTGTGGGGCTGCTTTGGGAAGAGCGAAAATAATCTTTTCCAAACTGGAAAAATCATTAACAGAAAAATAACCCTCTGGTAGATTTAACCATTTGTCGACGACATTTGCGTCTATTTGACCATTGAATAAAAATATTTCAAAAATAGCTTATACCTTAAACGGTGTGGCATTTCCAGAGTAACTCTGTGAAGCCGATGCATCGCCCCTGGGTAGTTGGTAAAGGATCTGGGCAAAGTTGTCCATCATCGCATTTGTTTGTCACTCAAGGGATTCTTCGAGCAAGATTTTGATAGGATCTCCTACCCCCTCATCATTTTTTCCATTTGCAATGGGAAGTTGTCAGGTTTTGTGAGGCTGGTCTTGCAAAGTTTTGACCAGTTCAAGACCTAACTCCTTATATCCTGACCTCATTTGGAAGATGTAAAGAAAAATAGGGAAAAATAGACCACTCTGATAACACTAATCCGGATTTAAACCGGAACACCACAAATTAAAAAGATAACCATAAAGACAAATATGTAGCGGAAATAATACTTCATTTCATTAATGTCAAATACTAAGATATGCTTACAAATAGAAAATGGAAATAAACAACTAGGGCGATGGTAGCTTATGTCTGAGAAGAGATGTGGTGGCTACATACCTCTAAACTATATTACAATGAGGTTTGAAGGCCTATTTATTCTTGATAAATAATTGAAATCACCACCTACTATCCAATCTAGTTCCTCAAGAGATTCCTTGATTCGTTGGAGCTCTTGTAGGAATTTCTCTTTCATATTTGGGGTATGCTGCCCATATACCACTTTGAGACTAGTCCAATATTTTAAGGCAATGCATTGGATTTTCCTTTCAAACTATGAGGCGAACCCCCTGTTGAGCCTCAACCTTGCACCTTCCTACAAACCTTCTTAACCCTCATTCTCCACTCACTTCACTCATCCAGTGGTTAAATCATTGCATTATAGTCTAAAAAGGACTGTTTATATGGTTTTCTGACTATACTGATGTCTGTTGTTTGGTTTAGTTTTTTGTTCATGCAGCTGCAGAAACTTGTTAGTTTCCACAGCCAACACAGGTTTCCGCAGCCATTACAGGATTCCGCAGGTATTTTGTTAAAAGCTGTGCTCCAGGTGTCCTCTGAAGGAACGGGCTACATGGGCAAGCTCCAGATGACATGTACATGGATCGTGTCACTTCGAACCGGCCAAATCATCCATTAGAGGCCACGGTCAACCAAAGTTGAAGACGAGGCCAACCGAAGAGTTCAGCGGTGACACATCACTGTTTTGGGCACGTGAATGATATGTGGCCTAGTTCTCAGCTCACGAAGGCACCAACACACCTGGAAATCATTCTTAAATAGTGAATCTAACAGCCAACCAATCTGAAGATTTAAGAAGCATAACGATAGTTACACTAGATCTCGACTGAAGAGATCTACAGGTCTATGGCAACGCAGCTAATAGCGCAGTAGTTGTTTAGTTAGTTGTAGTATTTTGCATTATAAATAACGCGTTGTTGAAAGCTGTAGGGAGACTTTTGATACATGTAAACTCTAAATTGTTTATGTAATTTCCGCGCTGCTGGTTATCTTATCACCCCACTGTTTATATGTTGTTGATTTAAATACATGAGAAGACTTTTCTGAAGATAGACGTTTGATTATTTGATTGGCTGAAGTGGCAGAGAGCCCCTGCACGCTGAAGCCTTGTAAAGTGTTTGTTTAGTTTCATTATTCTTTTGTTTTATCATTAGTCTGTACATAATATGTTTTATGTTTCTGCTGTTCATATCTTTACTTTTTTTTTCTTAGAACTGTAAACTGATTAGTGCTTTTTGCAGGTTCTCTTAGGCAGCCCGAACAATTCTTCATTTTTTTAATAACTTTTGGCATATGAGATCATATTGTCCTTCCTGGTAACCTTTATTTTCTGAAGTTTACATTCAACATTATCCTTTTCAAGTTGCTATTTGTTTATTTCTTTTTCTACTAGTTAGATATCATACTGCTTAACAATTTATTATTTCTTTCTGTGGTCAAATGACTATATCAGCAGGAGATCAGAATATTACTAACTGTAGTGTGATTTAGTTTTCATATTACTTACTCATGGTTGCTTTCCATAAAGTAGATTGAGCTGAATGGTAAAGGACTAAGAGAATTTAAGTAGTGTGATTAATTTATTTCTCTTTTGCAATTTACATTTAGTTATCATATTACTTAGTATGTTCATGATTACTTCCCCAAGGTAGATTGAGCTTAGGGGTAAAGGATTTGAAGAATTCAAGTAGTGTGATTAGTTTATTTTATGCAATTTACTTTCTTGAACAGTTAAATATCATGTTACTTAACTTGTTTATGATTACTTCCCATCAGGTAGATTGAGTCAAAAGGCAAAGGATCTGAAAAGTTAAAGTAATGTGAATTACCTACTTTGCTTTAAGTTTGAGTTGTTTTCCAAGTTTTGGCTTTCCTTTCATTTTCAGCAGCAAGGATACTGGGCCATTGCCATTAGTTCAATTTTTGATGCATTTTGTTTTCTCTTAAGAATTGATTTCATTTCAGTTACTGTAAAGATTTCTTTTGAGCATTTTTCAAGTTTAGAAATAATCACCATTTACACTCCACATACTTCACACTTCACTTTCATCATCACAAATTAGAGAAAAATAAAATCCAAAAACAAACTAAAAAGCTTAAAATGACAAAAGCCTAAGGAAATGGTTATCTAATTACATATAATACACCTCACTTCGTTAGTTTACGAACCCCGTGTTGACATTATAAATAGAAATTTAGATCACACTAAATTGAGCAAACATTTTGGCGCCATTGCCAGGGAAGTGAAATTAGGTAGACAATTTCTAAAAGGAAAAATATAAAAAGAAGAAAATTTCAAGAAAGGAAAATCGATAACCTCTCAAAGTATGCTCTGCTCTTGCGCCTAGTGTTATCTGGAGGATCAGTAAAGAGAAAGTTATTGGTTTAATAGTTCCTTGAGTATGCTCTCTTCTTGCACTTAGAGTGACCTGGAAGATCATAAAGAGAATTATTAACCTGACTTGAAGAAAAATAAAAAATGACATGCATAGAGCAAGAGATTCTAGGGGAAGGTTTTTAGCTAGAGCCAAGAGTTTGATTTTTACAACTCCATCTACTTCAAGGAATAGGCAAGAGACACCTCCATAATCTCCAACTCACACTCCTAGCCCTAGGATTCCTGGAATACAAGAGGCAGTAGTTGACTCTCCCACACCATCTATTGAGTCTGAATTAGGAAGAGATCCTTTCCTTCCTTCTACAGGGAGACAGATTGTAATTGAAGAAGTAGAATCAACTGAGGAAGAGGGACAAATTCCTCCTCATTCACCCTTGGTAGAGGAACCAGAGGACTCTGAAGTCTTTGAGGAAGCTACCATGACAGAAGAAGGAGCAACCGGATTTGGTAGAGGTAGAGGTAGATGAGGAGGAGGAAATAATGGAGGAGGTAGAGGTAACATTGGAGGAAATAGGGATGGAGACAACTCATTCAGATTTCCTATAGCCGATGATGACTCCCGAGCCACAATGAAAAACTCTCGCCATCTGTCCTCCCAAACTTCCATGGTTTAAGAAATGAGGATCCTGAAACATTTCTATTTGAGTTTGAGGTCGTGTGTCGAACCTATGATTATTTGAAAGACTCTCAAAAACTCAAACTGTTTCCTTCAACATTGAAAGGGGCAGCTTTGAAATGGTTCATGGGATTACCCACTCAATCCATTGGGACCTGGAATGATATGAAACAAACATTTTTGGATAGGTACCTGGAATATTGTATGCCCATCAATCATAAGGATGAGGTATTCAAGATGATGCAAAAGGAATATGGAAACTTGGAGGATTTACTCGAAAGATTTCAATATAACCTGAAAAGAGCAAAAATGAGTAACGTAGATGATGAAACCTTGAAATCCCTTCTATTAAAAGCCATTAGAGATGAATGGATAGATATTTTGAACATGATGGGAAAAGGAGACATATCTCAACTTCCACTTCATGATATAGCAGAGCTATGTGTTCATCTCTCACGGGGGAAATCTAAAACTCAAAAAGGGCCTAGAGATCCTTCTCTCCTCAGAGCAAACAAATCTGCAACTGGATCGGTAAGTAGGGCTGAGATTGGCAACATGCTTGATGAATTCAAAACTGATATCTTAGGAAGTCTTAGTGAGCAACTAGACACTCTTAAGATCCATAATAAACAGAAAGTAGAAGCTGAAGCTTTAGCCATCTTTTGCCCAAAATGTAGAAAGAAACATGCTCTAAGGGAATGTCCCTTGGATGCAAAGGTTGTAGAAACATGTGTAATCTGTTCAGAGAATCATGAAACCAAGGATTGTCCTTCAATCCCTGGCATCAAAGCTGTCTTTCAAGAAGATCCAAGTACCATCGAGTCTCTCTGTTTTGTTGCAAGGAGACCTTGGCAGGGGAAAAAAAATCAAGGGTTTAACAACTCTATGAATTTTCAACCCCACCAAATTGGAATCATGGGCAACAACCTTGGTCCCAACCTCAAAATCCTTTTCAAGCATGGATACAAGGTATGCAAAATCCTTATGGGAGATTTGCTCAATTCTATCAATATCCTCCATCTTTTCAAAACAAACAAGCTCCACAACTTCCAAATCAAAACCCACAACTATCATTACCATTTCATCAACAACAACCTTCTCAACAGAACCCAAATTCTCAACTCTTGCTCCAAAAAAAGTCAAATCAACTTCCTTCTCAGCCATTGCCAAACCCTAATAATAAAAACTCTCAAAATTCTTACATGATGGAAGGTCTACAATTTCAATTTCCTGCCTATATGATTGTTCCTCTCAATGATGTACAACTAAGATCAGGTAGAGTTCTAGATAAACCTTCTATAGATGTTCAAAAGCCAAGCATTTCTGAGGAAGATTCTCTTGAAACCAATAAGGGTTCTGAAGCATCTCTTCAAGACCCAAGCACTCAAAAAGGAAAAGAAAAAGAGCTAACCCCCACAACTCCTATAGTTGAGCAACCTGCATCTTCATCCACACCTCCTTTTCCTGAAAGGTTACAAATTGACAAAGGGGTGGAAAAACAAATCTTGTTGCCTGACTATGACTTTCTAGATGAATTGAAGAATGTATCTATCAAGATTCCCTTGTTACAAGCCATTAAAGAAATTCCTATTCTAGAAAAAACAATAAAGGAGTTAAGTCTTAAAAGACCAGGAAGGAAACCGAGAGATACAAGAAAAATCCACCTGGTAGGAAAAATTGCAGATATCATGATGGGAAAAGTTACTATGCAGAAGTATGTAGACCCTGGTAGTCCAATTGTCAAAACAACTATCAATGGGGTAGAAATTCCAAATACTTTAATTGATTTAGGGGCTGCTATCAACATCATGAGTAGACAGACTATAGAACAACTAAAACTTCCTAACCTTCTTTTTGCACCTACTTTATTACAACTTGCAGATCGCTCAATTATTAAACCAGATGGTGGATTAGAAGATATTTCAGTCTCCTTAGACTCCTGGGAATATCCAGTAGATTTCATGATTTTAACTCCCAAGAGTAATTTAGGTGGACATCCTCTTATCTTAGGAAGACCTTGGCTAGCCACAGCTGATGCTTTTATCAGTTGTAGGTCTAGGGATATGTACATTTCTGATGGTAATTCGACAAAGAAGTTCAATCTGTATCCTCCAGCAAAAGCAATTACAGAAATAGGAGATAATGAATGGATTGATCATGAAGATACTATACAGCCTGTCTTTACTATTTCTGAGATCAGTGAAGATAGTCAAATTCTGAATACATTAGAAAACTTTCAAATATCTTTAGAATACGACCACACACAATTTCAGTTAGATTCTGAGATTGAGTATCTATCATCTAGACAAATGTCTCTTTTCTCTATGGAAGAGTTTGGTAGTTTCGCCATTGAGATCTTTCCAGGAAAAACATTGAATATCAACAAAAAATTGGAAAAATCACAACAGGAAAAGATGACCAAAATCTTGCAAAAGCATTCTACTGCATTTGCATGGGAGTATACCGATATGAAAGGTATTGATCCTAAGACTTGCATTCATCACATCTACATTCAGTAAAACAGTAGACCAATCAGAAAACCTCAAAGAAGGATGAATCCAAACCTTAGGGATATAGTGAAAGAAGAGCTCCAAAAGTTAATGTGAACTTCATTTATCCAATTTCAGATAGCCGATGGGTTTCTCCTTTGGTTATAGTACCTAAAAAGAATGGTAAATGGAGATTTTGCATTTACTAAGGGAATTCAACAAAGAAACTTTGAGGGATCACTTTCCTTTACCCTTTATTGATCAAGTATTAGATATTTTAGTAGGAAAAAAGTATTTCTCATTCTTGGATGGTTTTAGTGGTTACAATCAGATTCAGGTAGCACCTGAAGATCAAGACAAGACCACATTTACCTGTCCATGGGGAACTTTTTCCTACCGAGTACTTCCTTTTGGATTATGTAATGCACCCGTAACATTCCAAAGGGCAGTACTAGGAATCTTTTATGATCTAATCCATGATTGTGTAGAGGTTTACATGGATGATTTTACAGTTTATGGTGATTCATTTGAAGAGGCATTAGA